>JAXIVJ010006615.1:42500-52500 GCA_036785665.1 Chirona hameri
TCTGACTATGAATTTAAGCTTCCCTGAAGGCAATTTGTTTCTTTGAGCATGCATACATAAAGCAAAGCTAGGCGAATATTTTGTGCCTAATGGGGGTCAATAAACATGATCAGTTATTCGACTTATTTAGGTGGAGACATACAACGATCTTCGCTTATGACAATTTTTTTTGTACCATACATTCCATAATATTCTCATATCTTTCAAGACAGAGGTTTAATTGTGTATCATATTGGAAAATACCAGCTTGCAATATGTCCAATTGTCAATGCATCATGATTATAGGTATGTCTAAATATCATATTGTTTTGAACCTTCCTTAGACTTTGACGTTTCTGAACTGTCACGATTTTGCAGCACAGGCCAGTTTGGTCAACAAATACATGAAATTATTAGAAGTTTTATAGCAAGATAGTCATAGTAAATACACCTGTATAATCTATTGAATATTACTATTCGTGTCATTCATGTCATTTGTACAAAATATAGATATGGTCGGAAATTTGTGATGCAGAGTGGAATCAATGGAATCGGATTTGGAATCAAGCTTTTTTTAGGTTCCCTGGAATCGGATTCGGCATCGATTCCCCTTGTAAAATATCTATTGGAATCGGAATCAGACCCATCTGGCTTGGCATGGAATCGGAATCGATTCCTCTGAAGCGGAATCAAGCACAAGTCTGGATGTGTGGCGATCAACTGTAGATTTGTTGAAGAAATTAACTGAAGTTGTTCCGGGAAAAATATAAATCATAAGCATCACCGAAAGCTTAACGATTCATAATAGTGGGCTCCATCATTTCGCTGATGCGTACTTTTATAATGTTTTGCTTAGTTGCTGACTTCTGTTCTGCTTTGGTCATTGTTTAAACTGCCCATTCCCAATCCATTTCTAAAAGTTCTGCTTTGTTTGCTGCTTAGACGTCCTGCTCAGTCAGCCATCAGGTCCCTTTTGCTGGTCGTTTGATCTAAGAACTGGCGCACTTATATGCCGTGTCCACTCGTATGGCGTCTGCAGAACTGCTCCGTCAGCTGACGACGGCGTGATAAGTGGTGCACAGGGAACGTCAGAGACGCGCCGCGTTTGTTAGCGGTGCGCCGCGTTTATCAGCGTCGGACGCTCATCACGTGGCTGTTGACGCAGGCAACTTCTCCGCAAAGCTGAGGCTCAGCAGTCAGTAGATCGGTAGATCAGCAGCTGTCCACCTCGACAGCTCGGCAGCTGGGTTGAGTTATTGATCTGATGATATGTGTTATAGAGTTGGCGCCTTGAAGTAAGCTACCCAGCTTTTGCGCCAATGCTACCTTATGTGTACTACATTTACATATGCTCTAGACCAATAAACTTGATGATGATGATGATGATGATGGGTAGCTCTGCACCTCTGCACCTCTGCACCTCTGCACCTCTGCACCCCTGCACCTCTGCACCTCTGCACCTCCGCACCTCTGCACCTCTGCACCTCTGCACCTCTGCACCTCTGCACCTCTGCACCTCTGCACCTCTGCACCTCTGCACCTCTGCACCTCTGCACCTCTGCACCTCTGCACGTCTGCACCTCTGCACCTCTGAACCTCTGCACCTCTGCACCTCTGCACCTCTGCACCTCTGCACCTCTGCACCTCTGCACCTCTGCAGTCTGCACCTCTGCACCTCTGCAGTCTGCACCTCTGCACCTCTGCAGTCTGCACCTCTGCACCTCTGCAGTCTGCACCTCTGCACCTCTGCACCTCTGCACCTCTGCACCTCTGCACCTCTGCACCTCTGCACCTCTGCACCTCTGCACCTCTGCACCTCTGCAGTCTGCACCTCTGCAGTCTGCACCTCTGCAGTCTGCACCTCTGCAGTCTGCACCTCTGCAGTCTGCACCTCTGCAGTCTGCACCTCTGCACCTCTGCAGTCTGCACCTCTGCACCTCTGCACCTCTGCACCTCTGCACCTCTGCAGTCTGCACCTCTGCAGTCTGCACCTCTGCACCTCTGCACCTCTGCAGTCTGCACCTCTGCAGTATGCACCTCTGCACCTCTGCACCTCTGCACCTCTGCACCTCTGCACCTCTGCACCTCTGCACCTCTGCACCTCTGCACCTCTGCACCTCTGCACCTCTGCACCTCTGCACCTCTGCACCTCTGCACCTCTGCACCTCTGCACCTCTGCACCTCTGCACCTCTGCAGTCTGCACCTCTGCACCTCTGCGGTCTGCACCTCTGCAGTCTGCACCTCTGCACCTCTGCAGTCTGCACGTCTGCACCTCTGCACCTCTGCACTTCTGCACTTCTGCACTTCTGCACATCTGCACCTCTGCACCTCTGCACCTCTGCACCTCTGCACCTCTGCACCTCTGCACCTCTGCACCTCTGCACCTCTGCACATCTGCACCTCTGCAGATATGCACCTCTGCAGATATGCACCTCTGCAGCTCAGCAGCTCAGCAGCTAAACAGCTCAGCAGCTCAGCAGCTCTGCACCTCTGCACCTCTGCACTAGAGATGCAAAAATGTAAAACAAAACAAAAACAGGAACCGGCTCCGCACCGCCACCGCTCATGCATGAGTTGGGACCAGCATCAAGCCAGGCCACATGTGGCAGCACCTGCCAGGCCCGGCACTCGGCAGCTAGCAATCTGCATGTATACTTCATTCTACACTTAAAATCTTTTAACAGGAATATTTATAGTTTGCAATGTGCATTTTGCACCATTTTAGCACACACCACATTGCAACACCAATGGATAATGGATATATATATATGGACCATTGAGTAAAGAAATCTCACAAAAGTCGGAACTTGAGATAAATAATCAACAACAGACTAACAGGAGAGTGGAACAGGTCAAGGTGAGTAGACTTCTTTCATCTTTGGTGGTTTGCAAAAATAAAAAGCATGATAGGATCACGGAAGTCCAAACGAGCAGCTTAAAATAAGTGAAGAAAAAAATAAGTATGTAATAAGTATGCACTCACCACTAAACATCACACAATGCAATGTTTGGGTTGTAATTGTAATAGCTTCTACAAACAAGGTTGAGGTACGTCACCTACTACCTATTTGATCAATGTTGACATAGACTAGTAAATAATAAATATACTTCACAGGATAATGGGGAAAAGGCAAGTTTTCCTGGACATTTAGTATGACAAACGTACTAAAAACATTGGGAGTGACAATCATATATTGAATGACAAAAATAAAATAATCAACCTGTCTTAAATTACAGAGTATCCTCGGTTTCATTACTATCCAAGCCAAGATATCTATAACTAACATCCAAGCCAGCCATACGCACGGAGCCATTCTTATGCGGCCTTCGCACATATTTATATAGACCTTGGGCACATAGAAACAAAGCTACTTCACTGCCAAGTCCAAGGCCGTACAACTGCCCTGGTACAACTTCACTGCTGCGCCTAATGGCGGCTGAAGTATTTGACAATTGCGAATCGTTGAGCTCAAAACGGCGCACACAATTAATTCCGTCACCAAAATGACTAACTTTATCACCATAAAGACTTAAAATCACCAAAATGAAAATGTCCTAACATATTGAGGATGTCGGCTGATGGACTAAAAAATAAATAAAAAAACTTGAACTGGCCCCAAGGGTTAGGATTTGATACTACAGCTTATTTTCGAATACGAACATGAACAATTGTCTTCACGCAATTCTGAGGCGTCGCGATTCTGAGGTGTGAAGTTGTGAATATTTGTCAAAGTGAGACATTCGCGAATATCGATCTGCTGCTGAATTGACACAATCGGTGCCATGACTTAAGTGCTTTGGCACTTTTGCACCAATTGCTTGATTGTAATTTCTGCATTATGATGTGTATTATGAATAAAATCTCACAAACAAACAAAAACACACGTGATTCTTTTACGACCCAGGCCTGGCGAATTCGTCACAAATGTGACGCATCAAAACACATTTGTTTGGAACGTATGGTTGGAATTGGGGTTCGGAAAGTGTTGTTGGGGAGGGTGTCTCGTGGAATTATGCAAGGCCATATATAAATTATGGAGCTATTGTGACAAGAAGTTGAAGTGGAACTAGACAGGTTTGCATTCTGGGATAAGGTCTTAGGCCACTTTAGATTTCTTTGCAAAATGTTTTTTTTTCGTGTTGGCAGTCTTTCCAGTTTCCACCTTTATAATTGTAATTGCATAAAATACAATATTTGTTCACTACCAAAACTACCAATGATATGACTTGAATATTTCCTTTCTCATGTGGAACTAAATAGTAAATGTGTATCAATAAATACTCTCAGCGATATGTATTTACAATAGTATTAACAATACTTATTATCATATAGGTAGGTGGTTTTGTTCCATAGGTACTTGTTATTTGTTATACAAAATATTTTGGGGTGACCTGGGGCAATGGGATGACTAAATATAAAATTGTATGCTCTTCCCCACCCCACCTAGTTACTAGTGATGACAGTGGAATATGATTTGTGGTAGTTGTTTCTGTTTGACTACACTCGCATCTCACACTGCAGCAGTTACTGAGCTGATGAATTGATCATGAATTGACCCTGTAGTTTGATGTATTAAGTTTCACTGGTGTGTCCACTCCTCACTAGGTTGTACTAGTTATCACTACTAGTTATCACATTTAATTTGTACGCTGTTACATTGTTATTTGTTATATTGGTGTTTTACTGTTGTATATTTGTTTTCTTCTCAATGTATCATGATTTTTAAGCATGTATGTTCTGACTTCTGCCAATATTTATTTCTATTTATTTAGTTTTTTTTGTAATTGATAACTTGTGCTGAGCCCGGCATGAGACCGGCAAGCCTGAGTTCAGACACAGCTTCAGGCACGCCGGGCCTGAATTTGGGCCCAGCGCCGGCTCAGTAGTCCTGAAATTTGCAACTCTACTCTGCACCTCTGCACGTCTGCACCCCTGCACCTCTGCACCTCTGCACCTCTGCACCTCTGCACCTCTGCACCTCTGCACCTCTGCACCTCTGCACCTCTGCACCTCTGCACCTCTGCACCTCTGCACCTCTGCACCTCTGCACCTCTGCACCTCTGCACCTCTGCACCTCTGCACCTCTGCACCTCTGCACCTCTGCACCTCTGCACCTCTGCAACTCTGCACCTCTGCACCTCTGCAGCTCAGCTGCTCAGCTGTTCAGCAGCTCAGCTGCTCAGCAGCTCAGCAGCTCTGCACCTCTGCACCTCAGCAGCTCTGCAGTCTGCACCTCTGCACCTCTGCAGTCTGCACCTCTGCACCTCTGCACCTCTGCACCTCTGCACCTCTGCACCTCTGCACATCTGCACCTTTGCAGCTCTGTAGCTCAGCAGCTCAGCTGCTCAGCTGCTCAGCAGCTCAGCAGCTCTGCACCTCTGCACCTCTGCACCTCTGCACCTCTGCACCTCTGCACCTCTGCACCTCTGCACCTCTGCACCTCTGCACCTCTGCACCTCTGCACCTCTGCAGCTCAGCAGCTCGGCAGCTCATCAGCCCGGTAGCCCGGTAGCCCGGCAGTCCGGTAGCCCGGTAGCCCGGTAGCCCGGTAGCCCGGTAGCTCGTGAGCTCGCCAACGCTGTTGCAGCTCAGCAACTCAGCAGCTTGGTAGTGTGAGAGTTATGTATGAGTCGCCGCTGGGCGGCGCTGCAGTCGAGCGCCGCCAGGTTTGGGCTACAATAAACAGTATGCCTGTGGACACGAGGAGGTGCGTGTGTGCGACCAGGTGGTGCGCGTTGGAACGGACTCACACATGTGCAGCCGATTGTGAACTCCGATGGAGATTCCGGTGGTGGTGCAGTCGGCCTTCCTGGAGGTGGCCACTGCTTCAATAACATCCGAAAAGTTCTCCAAGAATTCGGGTGTTATTGTCGCCAGCCTACTCCGTTTTCGGGTGCGGGACCCTGCCCACGTGCTTGTGGCAGGGTCATTAGACCCCTAGATAGGTAGTCTTTTAACTCTTTTTAGGTAGGTAGATTAGCTTCATTAGGTTTGTTTTTTATTTGGCAGTAGGTCCCCTCCATGGCTTAGGTCCCCTTCATTTTTGTCTAGTTTAAGTTGAAGTTGCCAACACGCTCTGTCGTGTGTGGCAAAGTTAAAGTAAAAAGTTAGGTCCCAAATTTAACTCTTAACTCGGTCGATCCCTTCTGATAGCTCCCCCCCCCCCCCGACCCACCCGACCTCCTTCAGGGTTCTCCCCCCTCCCACCCCGGTGCGAGGTCTCCCCCCCCCCCCCCCCCCGGACGGTCCCCCTCCCCGCCCCCTCAGGGGCCTCCCAGGGACCGCCCAGGAGCACAGCTCCCCGACTACACCCCCCCCCCCCCCTCCCCCCCAGAGAGACCCGCCTGCATCGCTTTGAGCCGGGCGGACGGCCAGCCATTCAGACACGACAAACCCTTCTACATCCGGCGCTGGCTGGTCGCCCTGTGCCGTGACGTCGCTAGCGCCAAGCCCATCAAATCAGGGGCCCTCCTGATTGAGACGCACACGACCCACCAGAACGTGGCGATCATGGGCCTGACGAGCTTCATCGGATTCCTGGTTGCCGTGGAGACCCCGGCACACCTGAACTCCGTTGAAGGCCTGGTGTGGTGCACCGATGTGGCCCACCTCTCGGAGGAGCTCCTCCTCCGAGAGCTCACCCACCAGGGGGTGACCGAGGTGATCCGCCTCCGCCCGACGCGACAAAAGCCTGACCAGCCGAACCCGCTGATCCGCCTTCGGTTCCGGGGAAAGGAACTACCCACCGAAATTTACTGTGGGTACGTGAAGGCAGATGTCCGTGCATGGATCCCCCCCCCCCAGCAGTATCGCAAGTGCTGGCGATACGGACACACTAAGTGGACCTGCCGGGCGCGCACCACCACTTATGGCCGGTGCGTAGGTGAGCACGCTACCGACGGGTGCGTGAGCGCAGCACGCTGCGCCACGTGCGAGGCAGCCCACCCTGTCTGGGGCCGGCGCTGCCCGGCCTGGGCCGCCACCAGTGAGGCGGACAAGGCCCGCCGACGCCCACCGGAGGCCCCCTCCCTCAGCCCAGCCCTCTCCTCCGGCGCCTGGCCGGTGCTGCCCCCACCCGGGACCTCACCCCCACCCGCCGGCCCACGAGCGGGCCCCCCAGGCGATGCCCCCTCCCCCCGTGGCACTCTCCCCAGAGCGACCCGGGCCATCCCACCGAACCCCCCCCCCCCCCCCCCGCCCCGCCGGCAGACTCCCCGCCTGCCAGCCCGGGACCCCGAACCCCTCATGTCGGACCCTCGAGGCGCCTCCCCCGCCTCATCAGCCTCGGTGTCTCAGACAACACGCTCCCCCGCCAGCCGAGTCCCGCACGGACTCCGGCCCCCTTTCACCAAGCACAGGCCCCCACCTCGTCTTCTGACGAGTCGTGGATAAGAGCCGTGGCCCTCAAGGTCACCCGCTCCCCCGCCCAGTCTCCACCTTCCCGATCCAGCTCCCTGCTCGCCCGTCCCCCCCCCCCCCTCCACCCCTGCCCGGCTCTCTGAAGAGAGTGACACCCGCTTCCCTCCGCCCCGGTCACCCCACCGCCCCGCCGAGCTCCCTGCTGCCAGGTTGAGCCGCTCCTGCTCCCGCCGCAGACGTACCCGGGCGACCGCGAGGCGCGGTCTGGACAGTAAATCTTGATGAATCACAACCAAACTGAATTTGTCCTCCAATGGAATGTTAGATATTTAATATCAGGCACAAACGTAACAGAACCAAGGGCAATCCAGTTTGGCTTACCCCAGAAGTAAGGAGTGCTATACAAGCTAAAAGAAGTGCATTTGGCATTTTGAAGGGATCTTCACTAGATATAAATCAGAAGGCCTACCAGAATGCAAGAAATTCAGTTAATAAAAAGGTCAGAGCAGCTAAAAGGGCAAAGGAACTTGATTTAGCTAGACATTGTAATGCAGATAGTAAGAAGTTCTTCAGTTTTTATAAGTTAAGTACAGTTTCCAAAAATATAGGTCCATTTAAGGTTGATGATGTGTTAGTTAGCAAGGACAGTGAAATGGTTGAAGTGCTTAATGATCAGTTTCAATCTGTCTTTACTATCGAGGACCAGAGTAGTATTGCAGCACTTCAGCCTGAGCTAGAGACAGAGGAGACTATAGGAGAGCTAGGTGGCATAAGTAGTGAACTTGTTCTAGAATATCTAAAGAAAGTAAGGCCTAACAAGGCAGAAGGACCTGATGAAATCCATGCTAGACTTTTAAGAGAATCTGAAAGGGAGTTGTCGGTTCCATTAGCCATAATATTTTCTAAATCACTTGCAGATAGTAAAATTCCACTTGATTGGAAAAGAGCAAATGTTGTTCCTATTCATAAAAAGGGAGATAGAAGTAAAGAGGAAAACTATAGACCAGTTAGTCTGACCTCATTAGTCTGCAAGGTGCTTGAATCAATCATCAAAGATAAGATTGTTGAATTCTTGGAGCAAAATGAACTCATCAAGGATACACAGCATGGCTTTAGGAAGGGCCGTTCTTGTTTAACTAATCTTCTGGAGTTTTTGGATGTTGCAACAGATAGCGTTGATCAGGGTAAACAGCTAGATGTAGCTTTTCTTGATTTCAGTAAAGCATTTGACAAAGTCCCCCATACAAGACTGGGGTTGCAACTTAAAATTCATGGGATCAGGGGCAAGATTCTGGATTGGATAGAAACGTGGCTTTCAGGACGCCAGCAAAGGGTTATATTGAATGGGTGCAAATCACAATGGAAGGAGGTTCTCAGTGGGGTTCCACAGGGCTCAGTCCTGGGCCCATTGCTTTTTATAATATTTGTGAATGCAATTGAGAACAGTATAGACAGCAAAGTCTTGAAATTTGCAGACGATCTAAAATTTGTCAGGATTATTAGAGGAAAACATGATCAGGATGTTTTTCAATCAGATCTGGACAAGCTAGTTGAGTGGTCTGAAGCATGGCAGATGAAATTCAATTTGAGTAAATGTAAGATTATGCACGCTGGACGGGTTAGCAGTAAACATAGGTATGAAATGGGTGGGCAGAAAATGGAGCAGATTGAAAAGGAAAGAGATTTAGGTGTCGTGGTAAACAATAGACTATCAGCGTCAGACCAGGTTGTAGAAGCTAGGAAAAAGGCACTTAGAATTTAACAGGCCATTAACAGGCCATTTTAACAGGCCATTTTTAGGGCCATTAACAGAAATGTTTCCTACAAGAGTGAAAAGGTAATAACAAAACTGTATTGTGCATACGTTAGACCACATTTGGAGTATTGTGTACAAGCCTGGTCTCCAACATATGAGAAAGATTGCTGGTTGTTAGAAAAAGTTCAAAAAAGGGCAACAAAAATGATTAATTGTCTTGGTAGTTTACCTTATGAAGATAGATTAAAGAAATTGGGTATGTTTTCACTTAGATATAGAAGGCTAAGAGGAGATCTAATTGAAGTCTTCAAATTTGTAAATAGTCAGCATTCTGGATATTTAAAGGGTATGTTTGAGTTCAATAGGGAGAATCGAGGTAGAGGTCATCAGCATAAACTCATTATGAAACAAAGTAGGACTAGGCTACGACAGTCATTTTTCAGTAGAAGGGTTGTAGGACATTTGAATATGCTACCAGGGGATGTCGCTGATGCAGTGACACTTGCTTCCTTCAAAATTAGATTAGATAAATACTTTACAGAGAAGGGATTAGTTCATAAATACTCGTGGGATTAGCCTTCTTTTATGCAGGTAGAGCGAGACTGGTGAAGGGGGGGGGGGGGGGGGATGGGGGGGGGGGGGGGTAGGGTGCAACCTCGGATGGGCCCAAGAGGCTCTTTGTTGCACTTTTCTTTTATGTCCTATTGGGGGCAATTCAAACATTATATCTTACATAATAATCCGTTAGTAGCCGCCGTTCAGGAAACTTTATTGACGCCGACTTTATTAACTATACTTTCAAAATATCTGGCTATAGTCTTTATACAAATAACGTAAATACATCACCGCGCCGAGGCGGCTCGGCTTTGCTTATTTAAAATAAACTCTTGCATCACCAAATTGA
>JAXIVJ010006615.1:55000-65765 GCA_036785665.1 Chirona hameri
ACACACACACACACACACACACACACACATCACCCGGGGCAGCGTACTGCCCCGTGGTGAAACATAGAATACCAGAGAGCTGTGGCCCTCCGGAAAAGAGCACTTAGGAAATTGCAAGCGTGTATTACCGCAGATAACGAAAACGAAGTACGGAGGGTCCGCTCTCTGGCTAAAACAATCATTAACAAAGCAAAAAAAAGAATCTTGGCAGGCAGGAATTCTCATCTACCTTTAATCGATTTACCTCCCTTTCAAAAATTTGGACATTAATTAGATCATTTTCAAATAAAAGACCACCGTCATACAAAATCCCACACTTACACATCCACAAGACATCTTACACGATCCCCCTAGAGGTGGCAACACAATTCGGTCAACACTACGCTAAAATATTATCAACACAACAATGTACACCAACTTTTACTAACCAACTTAACGATCAATTTCAATCTCTTAGCTTTGACTCTAACAACGTAGAAATCTATAACTCTATCTTCATCAACTCAGAACTAACATACACTATTAGTAAATGTGGTAAAACTTCTCTGTAGGGCCAGATCAAATTGACTACTCCTTCTTTAAAAACTTAACCGAGACTGGTCTCACTAACTTACTAACAGCCTTCAATACCATGTGGTCTGAAGGCACTTTCCCTGAATCTAGGCATAGTAGTACGCTAATCCCTATACTAAAACCTCGCAAACCTAAATCTTCTCCCGCTAGCTATCGCCCTATGTATCTAACTAGTTGCGCATGTAAACTATTCGAACGCATGGTTAATGGACGTATCAGGACATACATTGAATCAAATAATGTCCGCCCTGTCCGCCCCTGTAGCTCAGTTGGGAGAGCGCTGGACTTCTGACCTCACCCGGTAGTGGCAGCCCGGGTTCGAGTAGCTTTGGCGCTCGCTATTTGCCCCTGACTGGGATGGCTTGCGCCCGGTGGCAGCGGTTGCACTCAAGGTCAGGTGACGTCAGTGGGCGGGGCGGACCGTGTCCATGTATGTCGGGCACGTATAACTTTCGCTTCTAAATTCTGCCGGACGCCAGGAATTGCTTGATCGGGTGGTGGGGTCAGGGCCTGCGCAACAAGCTATGCTTAGCGCGGGGCCTGATCTCGGAAATCCATCCATTCAAAAACATTCGGACTAAATTTATTTATAAAAAAATAGATATATATATGCTTTCCCTATACCAAAGTGGTTTTCGACCTGGTCGATCCACTGAGGACAATCTAGTTGGTCTTATTGACTCTGTCCAGCGCGGCTTTCGAGGAAGAGAGGTCACGGTCGCCGTCTTCCTTGATTTGAGAGCTGCGTTTGGCAGCAGAGTCAATAAAACCGCACGCTGCGTTTGGCAGCAGAGTCAATAAAACCGCACTTTTAGTAAAGGCCCATAAGTTTGAAATCTGAGGTAGACTCGCCAAATTTATAATACACTTTTTAGGCAATAGAACTTTTAATGTAAGGTGCGGCAACACATATTCTCCAAATCAAAATCAGGACCACGGTGTCCCACAGGGATCGGTCCTCTCCCCAACCCTATTTTGTATTATGATTAATTACATTTTCAGTAATATTAATACGATCGACAAAGGTCTCACATTTCCAATGTACGCCGATGACCTGGCGGTGTGGTTCTCCCACTCCAGTGTCGATCAAGCCAGCACAATTTTACAACTAGTACTCATAAAGGTATAAAGGTATGGTGCGACCAATGGGGTCTAGAAATTTCTCCAAGTAAATCGGCATCACTATTTTTTTCTCGAAAAAACCTGCATATGTGGAACCCTACATTCCATTAAAATATAACAATCACATGATCCCTTTCGTCAAATCATTCAAATATCTGGGAATAACGTTAGACACTCGTCTCTCGTTCATCCCACATTTCAATGATTTAGTGCAGAGATATACGCGACGAATTGATATTATGAAGTCATTAGCTGGTCGAGAGTGGGGCGCAGATCGCTCAACTCCTCCAGTTATATACTTCCCTGATACGCCCAATCCTGGACTATAATGCATTCTTATTTGATGATATATGTTCCAAACAAATTAAACAAATTGCAAACTGTCCAGAACGCTGCCTTGCGGATCGTGACTGGGGCCTGTCGCACCACCAACACCACAAACTTACACATCGACACAAACATTCCCACACTCTGCCGCCGACACAAATACACGTTACTCAGATACTACGCCAGAGCAAGTTCACACCCCAGACGCCCAACATTCCACATGTTAAATCACCCCGCACCCACAAGACGACAAACACTACTACAAAAACGACACCCACTTATCAGTCACAGAATCAGACAAACACTCACACTATTCAACATCCCACACATCAACACAATGCCAACACCACCACTCACACCTCACTGGCTCGACACAACACCAGACACACACCGCCTCTTCACACACAACAAAAACACAGTCACGGCGGCAGAGACACACACACTTCCACGAACACAAAGCACAACACAACACTTACGCATACATACACACTGACGGCTCCCGGGGCGACAGCCGAACCGGTGGTGCATACTACACGAATAAAGCTAATAATACTTCAGACTTCCAGACATAAATAGCGTGTATACAGCAGAATTATCATCAATTGTATTAGCATTAATATATATATTAGAAAGGATAACCTTAAAGAAGTAATCATATGCACAGATTCGTCCGCCTCGCTCTTTGCCATTTCCTCGATTCGTGACTGCAGAAACCTGATAGTATTCCAAATTCGACAGCTAATCAAATATTTAAATAGTAAACACAGCACAATTAGGTTTCTCTGGATCCCGGGACACGCAGGTATACCGGGAAACGAGGAAGCCGACAGACTAGCGAAATTAAGCCTAGAATTGCCTTCAGAAAACCATCTTCCAAACCCTGTATCAGACGTTTTAAATTATATAAATCTACAATTTAGCATATTGCGCCAGCGCGAGTGGGACGCTGCTCCGCATTTTCACCTTAATCCGATCAAGCCAAAAGTCAAACATTGTATATCTAGTCACCAGAATTGTAGAGAAAAGGAAATAGTATTAGCACGCCTCCGCCTCGGTCATACAAACATTACGCATTATTATATTATAGACAATCTTCCGCCCTCAAATTGCCAATACTGCCCAGGTTATCCACGTTATACAATTGAACATTTACTAATTACTTGCCCGGTGCACAATGATAAACGTCAGAAAATAATTGATTACACGCAACAAAATCGTACCACATTAAATCTTCAAACGCTGTTGGGTGATAATTATCCTGAATTGATTGGCCTCCCTTTTTATTTTATTTACCAAACACGATTAGTTAATCAAATATAACAGGAGTTTTTTGCCTAGCGCAATTTTGGCTTTCTGCGCAGGGTTTTCCCCTTTGCATTAGACGCTGTTTTTTTTATTATTTAGGACTTTTCACCCAGCAAAATACATCACACAACCAGGTCTCGTCGGGGTGCCGGAGCCAGGGAGACTGGCAACGGTCTCCTGTTGCTGCAATGATGGCGCCCCGGCTCCGTCAACACTGACACCGTTTCACAAGTGTATGTTCAAGTGTCTGTGTCTGTGTGTGTATGGAATAAAATGTGTATGTATGTGTGTCTCGTGTTTTACTTAATTTTGACTTTGAACGAAATACTTAACGTAAGATAGGCACTAGATTCACTTTGAACAATTCACTAAACGTAAAATAGATACCACTTTGGTATGGGGAAAGCTTGCTCCGGGTTCACATAAACCCTAGCTTGCTCCCTAGCTTGCATAATGCCCTAGCTTGCTCCGGGTTCACATAAACCGGTTAACGTAATTATTTTCCTGGCAAATTTCTAGAAGTAATTCCCCCCCCCCGGAATATGGCTATAGGCCGCTCCGGGGGTGAAAAAAAAAATGGAGTTGGCCGTTCGGGACAGGTGTCCTGTGGCGGAATTGGCCTCCATCTTGAATTTTTCTCTTCACGGTCACGTGTCTTTTTTATGGTGAACGTGCTATAGTAAACCTCAAATAAACTCTCTTGGGATCCCCTACCCACTGGTTTACAACAGCAATATGAATGAAACCCTTCATATAAAACACGTGACCAAAAAATGGCGGCGTTTTTCCCTTTTCCCCCGGGCCACCTGTCCCGAACGGCCACCTTCCTGGGTGTACGGTGGCTAAGCCGACTGACGCAGCCGGATAAACTGGACTTATCCGTAGATCGAGGTGCTAACTTCAGAGCGTGGAAAACGCGATGGACAGATTTTTGCACGCTCTCCGGGCTAACTCCTCAGCCGACTGGGGTGCAGCTAGCCATGGTGAGATCCTGCCTCTCGGACGACACAATTCGCATTGTAGAAAACATGGGATTGTCTCAGGAAGAAAGTGCAGACATGAACGTCATTCTCAAGCGTCTGGAGCGACATGCAATCGGCCAGGTGAGCCAGGTGATGCAAAGGCGAACGTTTAACCTGCGAAGCCAGCAAGCAGGTGAAACCTTCGATGATTACGTGACGTGCCTCAGAGACTTGAGTAAGAACTGTGGATTTTGCAACGACCGCAGAGACAGTTTGATTCGCGATATAATTGTGATTGGGATCCGAGACGCCGATGTGATCAGGCGTTTGTGTGCGATACCAAACCTGTCTCTGGAGCAAGCGATCCCGATATGTCGCTCTGAAGAATGTGCGGCTCGTGACGCCTTCGAGATCACCGACAGCGAGGCTGGCCCGGGCGTGGCTGCGGCGCGGCATGGCCGCACCGCGAGACCGCCCCCGGGCGCGGCCGGGCGAGGTCAGCGGGCGTCCCGTGACGTCACAGACTACTGCCGACTTGGCAGTCGGCCAGCGCCAGCGGAGCAGAGGTGGCCTCCCCGCCACCCGGGCCAGTCCACTGGTGACCGGCGGGCACGTGACCACCCGGGTGATGCCTGTCGCCGCTTGCCATGGGAGACCGCCTGTCCCGCCTTCGACAGCGACTGCTTCCGCTGCGGTGATTGCGGTCACTGGGACCGGGTGTGCAACAGGACACTCCAGAGAGACCGAGCTCAGGCAAATGCAGTGTTGTGTGACGAAGACGACTCCACGGATGATCGTACCCAGCTGAACATGGTGAACATGGTGACTGAACAGTGCCCAGTACAGATCAGCTCCAACGATTGCAGTTGGTGTGTTCGGCACCGGGCTGGGGAAAGTCTGCGCTCTCCCCGACACTGGAGCCGATGTAAGTCCGGCTGGCCCCGAGTTCGCAGAGACTTTTGGCCGTGGTCGTGGCGAGCCGACAACAGTGCATCCCAAAGTGGTTGATGGCCGCGACAGCAACGCAATCGGTCAAGTCAATGTGAAAATCAAGTTGGGGAAAATCGAAGTCTGTGACGGGATACACATCATCCCTGGAGTGACACGATTAATCCTGTCGTGGCACACGACGCTGTGTCTCGGGCTGATTCCAGTAGACTACCCCAAACAGAGGACGAGCGCACTGGGCGGCTTCGATGCTGAAGACATCACTGTGAAGAGGATGGCGGCGGTGGCCGATGACAGCGACGGCGCCCAGCGACTGCGGGCCGGCACGCCATCGGTCGCGCAGGAGGCGCGGGCCGGCGCGCCATCGGTCGCGCAGGAGGCGCGGGCCGGCACGCCATCGGTCGCGCAGGAGGCACGGGCCAGCGTGCCATCGGTCGCGCAGGAGGCGCGGGCCAGCACGAAGACATCGGCCGCCCAACTGTTGAAGGCGCCGCTGAGCCAGCTGGTGAACGAGTACGACGACGTCTTCTGTGATGAGATCAAGGTGATGCCAGGATAACAGTTCAAGATCAGCCTCAGCGACGGGGCGTGGCTGCACACTGTTCATGCTCCTCGGCGCATCCCGTTTGCTCTGCGAGAGCCTCTGAAACGGGAGTTGGACAAACTGGAGAGAGATTGCAGTGACGACACCGACGGAATACTGCGCACCGATCGTCGTGATTCCTAAAAAAGGAGGCGGTATCCGTATGTGTGTTGATTTTACGAAGCTCAACAAGTCTGTGCGAAGAGTGCTGTATCAGTCCAGCACTCCGGCAGAATGTGTGGCTTCCATCGTCGGCTCCGATGCAAGATGATTCAGTGTTTTCGACGCGGCCAAGGGTTATCATCAATGTCCAATAGAGGAACAGAGTCGCCCTCTCACAACGTTCATAACACCGTTCGGCAGATACATGTGGACCCGAGCGCCATTCGGCATCTGCTCGATCTCCGAGTTTTTCAACCGTCGCATGGAGGAATGCTTCCGGGATATCCTTGGAATCCAGCGCGTCGTCGACGACGTTCTGATCTGCGGTGCGACGAAGGAAGAGCTGGACGAGCGCGTGCGTCTGTTTCTGGACAGATGCCGTGCACGCGGCGTGACGCTGAACTCAAGGAAAGCACAGCACATGCAGCAACAAGTACGTTTCGCAGGCTTCGTGGTAACCCAGGGAGGCTACACACCTGATCCAGAGCTGCTGCAGGCCATCGCTGCCTTCCCAGCACCACAATCACTGTAGGGTCTGCGAAGCTTTTTCGGACTTGTAAATCAAATCGCATCCTCGGAAGAAGTGGCGCACCACATGGAACTACTGCATCACCTATTGAGTACCAAGCGAAGCTTCAGTTTGGAAAGCTGCCACCAGTTAGCGTTCGAGGCGGCCCGCCTGGCTCAGTCGTCGACCAGAACACTAGCGTCCTTCAATCCCGCAAGGCAGACGCTGCTGTCTACTGATGCCAGCAGACGTCATGGACTGGGCTTCATCCTCCAACAGAGGCAGCCGAACTGGGAGTGGTGCGTGATCCAGGCCGGGTCGCGATCGCTGACAGACGCCGAGACACGCTACGCTACCATATAACTGGAGTTGTTGGCGGTGGCATGGGCGGTCAGCCGCAAATGTCGCCTCTTTCTGAGCGGCATGCAGCATTTCGACATTCTGGTCGATCACCGGCCGTTGATCGCCATCTTGAACTCCAAGAACATGGACGAAATCGAAACTCCCAGGCTCCAGCGCCTTCGAGAACGACTCAGCATGTACACCTTCACTGCAGCAGTCAGCATGGCAGAAAGGCAACGATCACCAGGCCACTGACGCTCTGTCGAGATCTCCCGTGGATTCTCCGACAGCTGAAGATGAGCTCTCCGAAGACCGCGCGGCCGTCAGCGTCAGCGCAGTGATATGCAGCGCACTTGAAGAGACCAGCACAGACATGAGGAGGTGACCAGCGCAGAGACCAGCGCAGCATTGATGAGGTGCGCCTCGCAGCAGACCGCGACGAGGAAGACAGCTGCTGCAGACCGTCCTTGATGGATTGCCGGCGTGCAAGGCGGACCTCCCTGAAATAATTCGACCGTACTGGGCGGTGCACGATCGGCTATCAGTTGAAGATGATGTCGTCCTGTGCGGTAGTCGCTTAGTCATTCCAAGACCGATGCGAGCTACAGTCCTCGCCGAGCTACATGCATCCCACATGGGAAAAGAGAAGACGAAGAGCCGCGCACGACAAGTTGTTTACTGGCCGGGAATGGACAACGATATTGGAAATGTCACTCGGAAGTGCAAAGCATGCCAAGCGGAACTACCGTCGCTCCAGAATGAGACATACCGCAGGCGGGAGCCTCCTTCGCGACCATTCCAGCATATGTGCACTGATCTGTTCCAGCTCGCGGGTCACTACTTCATGGTGTCGGTGGACCTGTTCTCCGGATGGCAGTTATCACGGCACCTGCAGGCCGACAGGCCACATCAGCCCGAGTGATTACCGAAATGAAGAACATCTTCTGCACAGCTGGAGCGCCAGAGAAGATATTCAGTGATGGTGGCCCGCAGTACACCTCTAAAGCATTTAAATCGTTCCTGGACAGATGGAGAGTTGAACATGTCTCGTCACCGCACTATCTTTGCTTATCTTTGCTTCGCTTTGCTTCTCTATGGTAGGATAAGACAGACGTATTTTTAAGGCTCGGACAAAAATTTTAATTTTTGGCGCAGCTGGACGATATTTGCAGCTTATTTATATACTGGCAGTGAGCTAATATAGTGAAGAACTTAAATATGTTATCTTTATTGTTGCACTTTATTTGGATAAGAAGAAATACGGTGCTATATTTTCATTATTTTCAGCATTTGTATCTCTTTGGATCGAATTTTCAAGCAAGCAAGTCATAATTTTCTGGCTTGAATTTTCGTTACGCGCGCCAAGAACCTCGAGACTTCTGAAAGAACTTCTGTACGATGAGATACCGAAAAACAAGTGCCGTATAGATGGTGAAAATTAATTTCAAACCACCTGTGACTTCATGCAACCAATGCTGACAGCTGAAGTATTGCCTTTGCTAATGATAGAGAAAATGCAGTATCGAAGACAACGAAACGAAACTCATGCTATCATCGCCCTTCTATACGTTGTGCTGTAATCTGTGAATTGTACACTCTTCCTTGTCATTTCCTTTTCTGTTTCAACCTGTCTGTTGAGCAGCGCAGCGCCCAGCTGGCAGCAGCGCGCCACATACATGACATTGTTCTATATCCGCCTATACGCACTCATAACGACGGGCTCTGAAAAGCCATGGGTTTACTGTGGATGTTCCCGAATACAATCTATCTATCTATCTATCTATCCACAATCAAATGGACGGGCCGAAGCAGGCGTCAAGGCCGCGAGTAAGCTAATCAGAAGATGCTGGACTGTTGCCGGCGGCCTGTATGTAGATGCGTGGACTCGTGGTGTGCTGCAGCAGCGAAACACCCCAGGGCCGAAGCAGGCGTCAAGGCCGCGAGTAAGCTAATCAGAAGATGCTGGACTGTTGCCGGCGGCCTGTATGTAGATGCGTGGACTCGTGGTGTGCTGCAGCAGCGAAACACCCCAGGGCCGGACGGCAGGAGCCCGGCTCAGTTAGTGTTTGGCAGGCCAGTCCGAGACACCCTGCCGGCACACCGGAGTGCGTTCGACCCTCGCTGGCAGCGGACCGACGACGAAGCCGACGCAGCCGCAGCTGCAGCACAAGACGACGCGGAACGGCGCTACAATCAACACGCAAGAGACCTGCCCGGCTTGCGTGTCGGCAGCCAGGTGGTGAATGCAGAGCCTCGTCAACAAGCGCTGGCACCGGTGCGGGGTGGTCACCGAAGTTGACCACCGCGACGGCGATACTTCATCCACCTTCCGATCGAGGACGCGTGCTCACCAGGAATGTTTCTCTGTCAGCGTTACGCTTACGCTGAGCCTCCCAAGCTCAGCCCCCAGCACCGGCTGACAAGCAGCCCATACTGAAGGCCGTACCTGCCGAGCAACAGCTGAGGCGATCTACCAGAATCAGAAGCAGGCCGCGCAGAATCATCGAAGAAGTGTAGCTGCAGTGACTGTGGCAAGTGTGTGAATGCGTACATGTTTGAATACTCATGGTGTTATTAACTGATGTGGGTGTGTGGTGGTAAACGTTCCGAAACTTATCCGGTCGCTGTTTAATGATTTCCCTGTTGACTAGCGATGTTGGAATTGAAATAGTTTGCCTAGAAGTCAATTGCCTTTTCATTTCTGTACCGCATAATTTAGACTGCAACTGGTGTGGGGTGTGAGAGTTATGTATGAGTCGACGCTAGGCGGCGCTGCAGTCGAGCGCCGCCAGGTTTGGGTTACAGAATAAACAGTATGCCTGTGGACACGAGGAAGTGCGTGTGTGCGACCAGGTGGTGCGCGTTGGAACAAACTCACACAGGTAGCTCGCCTGCTTAGCAACTCGGAAGTTCGCCAGCTGGGCAGCTCAGCCCCAGCAGCTGAGCAGCTGTGCAGCTCGTCAGTCACTCGGCGGCTGGACAGCCGGGCAGCTGGACAGCCGGGCAGCTGGGGCAGCTGGACAGCCGGGCAGCTGGACAGCCGGACAGCCGGGCAGCTGGACAGCCGGGCAGCTGGACAGCCGGACAGCCGAGCGGCTGGACAGCCGGGCAGCCAGGAAACTGGACAGCCGGGCAGCTGGACAGCCGGGCGGCTGGACAGCCGGGCAGCTGGACAGCCGGACAGCCGGGCGGCTGGACAGCCGGGCAGCCGGGCAACTGGACAGCCGGGCAGCTGGACAGCCGGGAGCTGGACAACCGGGCAGCCGGGCAGCTGGACAGCCGGGCGGCTGGACAGCCGGGCAGCTGGACAGCCGGGCGGCTGGATGGCCGGGCAGCTGGACAGCCGGGAGCTGGACAGCCGGGCAGCCGGGCAGCTGGACAGCCGGGCGGCTGGACAGCCGGACAGCTGGATGGCCGGGCAGCTGGACAGCCGGGCAGCTGGATGGCCGGGCAGCTGGATGGCCGTCCCCAGCTCCGCGTCACGGCAGGGTCTGCATTTGTCAGCGTCAGAACAGCTATCGCGCGCAGCTGGGGAGTTCGTTAGTCAGCTGAGTAGCACAGGCGACAGTGACATCAACCTTGACCCGAAGCCCGGCTGGCAGTTGAGGTCATCACTAGGGCGTGGTGCATTATTAATAACATGCGTGCGGTGGCCAAGGACGTTTCCATTGCAATATTGTCAGTAATAATGGGACGCTACATTTTGACATTGGACTGAAGTAGTTTAATGCCAGAAACTAATGAGCTTCGTTCAAAGAGACTGACAGCATTCCTTTCCTGACCCTCTATAGTATTTCTGATAACCTTGAAATATTTATCAATATAATACAAAATATAGTCATTAACATACTCATGCTTGAAGCTGAGGTTGAGTGAATGGCTCTTCAAGCATTGCTTGAAACAGGTTTGCTTTCGGTTATTAGTACCTGGTCC
>JAXIVJ010006616.1:0-47500 GCA_036785665.1 Chirona hameri
TTTGGATTTTTGACACGACAAAATAAAATAAACTGTTGTTGTATTAAATTTCCACAAAAGTATTAAAAAAATATTAAAAACCGGAAGATTTAATAGAGCACAAAGTATGAATGATATCCAAACCAAATTTCAAAGCAATATCTTAATTTTGAATGCCTTATGTCTCCCGAAGTATAAGTAACTCATGACGCCATTTTTGTATTACTTTCTTGGCTTTTAGTGACCAGATACAGACAAACAAATGCTACCGCTGTATTTCTGAGACAACGCTGGTCTAGATACATGACTTTGTATTAAATATTAATCAATTTTACCCTTTGAACTGTGTGACCCGACTTTGACCTTAGGACCATTGTATGGGGTCAGGTTGTGAAAATGGTCGCTACTATCGAATTATACGTGTAAAATAACCGATACAACATGAGTCGTATGGTTTTCGTAGAACTGTGACCTTTTGTGACCTGACTCTGACCTTGACTTTAGCTTACAATTTCACTATCGCTTCTATGGGAGATGCATGATACCATCGAGAGCGCCTTGTGCGATCATGGTCGCTAGCTAAGGCTTTGGGTCTGCAATATATTTGTCTCTATGAGAGCTTTCGATCGCCGCTTTGAGCGTCTCCCTGCGGTCATTGGTTCGGAAGATAAGAGGAGGGGGTGTAAAGTTTACTCCCAACCCCCCCCCCCCCCCCCCCAGCGCCGCGCGTTCGGCTGGAGACCCCAGCACCACGCGGGTAAAAGGACGGGGAACTGAAAAAGTCACGAAAGCTACCGCTCGCTTATTATTTTTAACCAAAACGTAGCTCAGGGAAAGTTATATCCGTATAACGATAATCAAATTGACCAAGGTCCAACATCAAGGTCAAAATCAAGGTCATATGACGGGGAACTAAAAAAGTGCCAGAAGTTACCGTTCGATTTATATCTCTTAACCAAAATGTAGATCAAGAAAATGTATAGCTGCACACCAAAAAAAAATTGATCATGGTCCAACTTAAAGGTCAAAATAAAGGTCAAATGACGGGAAACTGAAAAGTGCCAGAAGTTATCGTTCGATTTATATTTGTTTTACCAAAATGTAGCTCAGGAAAAGTTATAGCCTCACATCAAAAATCAAATTTGATGAAGGTCCAATTTCATTGTCAAAATCAACATGAAAAGACTGGGAACAGAAAAAGTGACAGAAGTTCCCGCTCGATTTGTTTCTACCAAAATGTAGCTCAGGGCAAGTTCTCGAAAATCAAATTGATCAAGATCCAACTTCAAGGTCAAAATCAAGGTCAAAGGAAAGGGAACTGAAAAGTGCCAGAAGTTACCACTCGATTTGCATATTTTTTATAACCAAAATTAACATGCCCACGCCCACGCCCACGCCCACGCCCACGCCCACGCCCACGCCCACGCCCACGCCCACGCCCACGCCCACGCCCACGCCCACGCCCACGCACACGCCCACGCCCACGCCCACGCTCACGCCCACGCATCACACGCATACACACACGCATCACACGCACACGCACACGCATCACACGCACACGCACACGCATCACACGCACACGCACACGCACACGCACACGCACACGCACACGCACACGCACACGCACACAACACACACACACACACACACACACACACACACACACACACACACACACACACACACACACACACACACACACACACACACACACACACACACCTACACACACACACACACACACACACACACACACACACACACACACACACACACACACACACACACACACACACACACACACACACACACACACACACACACACACACACACACACACACACACACACACACACACACACACACACACACACACACACACACACACACACACACACACACACACACACACACACACACACACACACACACACACACACACACACACACACACACACACACACACACACACACACACACACACACACACACACACACACACACACACACACACACACACACACACACACACACACACACACACACACACACACACACACACACACACACACACACACACACACACACACACACACACACACACACACACACACACACACACACACACACACACACACACACACACACACACACAACTGCGCAGCGCGACTTCTGTTGCTGTGGAATGACTAGGCATCTTTTGGCAGGAGGGACAAACCCACGGAACTCCACCACCTGTTTCCTCCTATCTGCCCGGCCCGTGTTCTGATAACAGGAGCCCGTTAAATACCGTGCCCTCGGAGGAAGACGTGCAATCTGCTCTGAGGTTGAGACAGCCTACCATCCCGCCTCTCCGGAGCTTCTCTCAACTTGGTAGGTAGGAGAAAACAGGTAGTTAATGTGGCCCAGGTGTATGTTGGGACAGTGAAAATGTTTCAATAATTTTCGCAAATATTGCACTTAAATCACTGTTGACCATTCCCACAGACACTGTTTACTTTTCCACAGAGACTAACTTATATTATTGTTTCGTGCTACATCCCACCTGTTCAAATATGCTACCTATAACCCATTGCAGATAAAGTTGCTGTCACTGGTGCATTGCTGTAAATTTGGGCTTACTTACATTTGTGTACCAAATTCAAACTTGTATTCAATTCAATCAATCGACTCGAGTTACTCCCGTCGCATGGTCAGCCCTTCGGATACTGATAAGGATCGGCCAGTATATCTATACAATTTGCATCACAGCTTGCGTACGGTGTGCCAGCGAACCCTGATCGTTATCAGAACCCGAAGGCCTGACGACAAGACGGGTGTAACTTGAGTCCGTTACCAATAAGCATATTTTAGTTGTAGAGGGTAACCATCGTTTTGCGTCGTTTACCAGATAACTGTGACTAGCCATACCAGTTCGTTGATTAAAACAAATAAATATACTTTCACATCACAATCAACAATGTATTTTGTTGTACCAATTTGGCCCATCCTCTGGCCCAACTTTTACAACGGCGCAAGTTGGAGATTCGAACTAGCTGGTTTGACTAGTTATATCACCAAGCCTAAACATTCATTTCAGTTAACCTTGGTGCTGTTTGATAATCCAGAGGTTAGGCCATCCAACGACACCAAACGCATTTGCATATATTTAACCATATCCAAACTTTTGTAGTCTTTTTAACGCTGTGGTTATGTAAGGCATTGGGATAATACGTATTTTAAAGCTTTTATTTGACCTCCTTACAAAAGTTGAGTTTATGATTTAATGTTTTGTATGAATTTTCGAGCACGGCCATTATCACATACACAAACCTAAAACACACACACCGATTAGCTTACCAGCAGCAACTGTCGACGAAAACAACTTTACTGACAATGAGCGTGACAATCTGTTCGTATACACTTTCAACGAAATAAGTAAAAAACAAGCTGTTGTCTAAACTTTGACTACGTTTCAAATGCATGTGATTAAATAGTTATGAGATGATACGTCGGGAGGAGATATTTCTGTTCATGACGGGTTTCAACTGACGAATGAAGAGCGATTCGCATATCTTACGATGGGTATGATCTTTTGTTTTTTGCCAAATGTGAACTGAAAGAGGTATTTTATTACGCGGAATTCGATAGTCACCATGGACCGAAATAAAGTGATCACCAATGGGAGTGTCTGGCGTCTTGTTTCTCGCTGCTAAAACATGTTCATTGCACCGTAATCGAATGGGCCGTCGTGACTCACCCAGGTAAGATATATGATCGCCCTTCCTTTCACACAATACGCACGTTACACAATACACAACACCCGACGTTAAATACTTTCCCTTTAAACCTGACTGACGAACATTGCATACTCTTCTGCCAGACGGGCACTCAGGCGGCGAAAAGGCCGAACAAACAAGATTCTTCTTCAGAGTATTTTTGTTTTCCAATGCTACTTTTACATCTAGTTCTGACTTGTTTACAATCCTGTTAACTTTAGCACACATCGTTTCATCAATATATGGTAGGGTGAGATAACCATCTAGATCAGATTTTGTTTTCTGTTGGCGCTAATCGGTGTGTTTTTTAGGTTTTGTGTATGTGATCATGAGCCGTACTCGAAAATTCATACAAAACATTATATCATAAACTCAAATTTTGTAAGGAGGTCAAATAAAAGCTTTAATATATCCCAACTTTGTCGATTTAAGCAAAAGTATGCCCAACTAACCCCTGTCTCCCCTACCTCCTGCTCCGAAGCTACACAGCTGTTCTGCACGACTACCAACTCTGCTCTCTGGGTGAACCGTCCTGTCCTCTCCAGAGTCACCATGCCGTGGACTCTGCGTCTGATGCTGCTGGCCGCCGTCATCACGGCGGCCTCCGCCGGCTGCTCGTCTTACGACTGGAAACAGTTCAGAGACATGTGTTACTGGAGGTCCAACTACACTTTAAATTGGAATGAAGTCGGACACGTATGCAGCGGTATGTTCCCGGACTCGGACATGGTATCAATCCATGACCTGGACCTCGACGCGTTCATCGGTGAGAATGTTATGGATGGCACCTCAGCCTGGCTCGGTCTACATCGTGATAGCTCATACGCGGACTGGACCTGGACCGATGGATCGTCGTTTGACTACAGCAATTGGTACGGACAGGACCCGTACTGGGATGGGGAGGCGTGCGCAACGATCAACTATTTAAACACGGGTGACTGGACGGGATGGAGTTGTGATGATTCTTACCGCTATTTCATGTGCCAGAGAGCAGCTACGTGAACGATGGTATACCCGCTGTCTGAGACCTGCACCTAACCTGTGACTAATTCAGCCCGGATCTAACCCTCGGTGTGCATTGCATTTATACCGGCACATTTGTGGTCATTTTCGACACATGTTAAATACATATTGTTGGGTTTCATTGTTTTGGAATTTGAAAGTGAAACAATGGAACGGAGTGGATGAGTTGGCTGTTTTACCGACTGAAAGCGATCTTGTGTCTGCAATCAATCCGATGTGAACTTGAAGATCACATCGATCACAGTAAATGCACACATTGGTAGTCTTTATTCAAATATCTGTGACTGCAATATATAGCCTCGACCTATTAGGTATCGAGGAATGGTTGGATCACTAGAAAGTATTGAAGACTATTCAGGGAATATCATTTTGACTTCAGTAAGTGAAGGTGGGGGAATTTGAACCACCTCTGAAGTAATTTGGACCACCGCAGAGGAAACGCCTCAAAACGACATAGTTAAGGTGACGTTACAGGTTAAAAATCCCGAATTTCCCACATCCCCTATTTGTATCGAGTATAACTGCATACAATTAAATTGGTTTTAATATGCAGCACTTTAGGCTTAATTGTCATCATTGAAGTTATCTCCAGATGGGTTTACTCCTCCTGTTACAGTATGGTCCCACTGATTAATCAGTAAAAGCCAAAGGATAAAATGATTCCCCTCATCAACAATCTTATAGTCAGAGGTCTATTTTTCGATAACTTGGTAGCGAGCGTTGGCGACAGATTTTGTAAGTGAAGCGATAAATATTGGGCTTTGGGGAAGTTTATGCCGTTGTCGGAGGATCAGATCCCGGCCGAACCGAGCAAGAGAATGGACTTTGTTCGTTACACTTGGTTGTGCGTCCCATTCTTTGTGAGCAAAAACAAAACGGGGAAGTTTTAAGACTACAAAAATGATGACTGGGCGAAGTTTTACATTTTTGTTTACGTTTTTACATTTACATTGTTTACATTTTACACGTGAGGGAAATGGTCCCAAGCACAATACAATAAATGATCACGCAACACAAGATATGCCTCATGGATTTCACCCACAATACAACACATAAGGTATGTTTGCAAGCAAAAATATCAACGAGTGGTTTCCTGGATCGTACAGACTTAAAGGGAATATAGTTCACCTTTAACATGGGGTTTTGGACTGAGATAGCAGTTTTGTAGAGCAGATCTAAAAATGGTTTGTGGTGAAAGAATTACCTCTCTACGTTAAGTAATTTCGACACAGGACTAGTGGGCCCGTTTTCATTCCCGCTCTTCCGGGCCACAATCTGGGAATGAACGGGCCATGAGGTATGACGTCATACCCGCTGACGTCAGAATTGCGTCATACGTAGATTCTGCCGCAAACTAGCCGTGGTATTTATACAGACTTTGGCCGTGGTCATTTAGTAACTTCGAAATAGTGCAGAAGTAATATAGGTTGTTATTACCAAGGTCTGTTATTACCACCGAGTTGGTTCAGTGACTGGATGCATTGCCGGGATCAGAAGCCAGAATTCCGAGCTTGCGAAATTGTATTGTAAGAAGGGGCAAATCCCAATATAGAGACGATTATATAGAGACAATATAGAGACGATAATATAGACCCTGAGTTGAACGCGACGATTTTCTGGTAAGTTCTTGTTCTTGTTGACCTTATACATCATTGATCATGAATCTGATTTGTAAACAGACCAGGTATTTCATGTGTTTGTTGCATGGAAATTCTTGCTTGATTGGTTCTACAGAAGTATAATGAAAATATGATAAATATTTTACTGCAGCCCATGATAGAAATATGGATATAATATATCTAAATATAATGGGAAATTGTATTAATATCCAGACAATTATTGCATATGACACAGAAAGCTAACAGGTGGACATGTTTTGTCATAAAATACTTGATCAGCACCTTTTGATTCATTGTGTAAAATTGCATCTTGCCTAATGAAGCCCTATGATGAAACATGTCCAACTGTGGGTCTGTTCCTGTGGCGCCTCTAACCTCCTCAAAGTTGCTCCAACTTTCAACTGTCCCAGGCGTACACAGGGGTGGGAGGGGGCAAATGGACCAATGCCCCCCTCCCCCGAAGGTCTATGTGCCCCTTTGGTAAACAAAATTAATTAATTTGTGTTTGGTTTTTAGGAAAAAGTTGGGCGATATTCCGCTTTTGCACACCTTTATATAGGTAATTTGAATTAGCATTTCAGTTGTAATGGCGGAGTCATTGCGGTTGGTTGAGGGGATTGATGGGGGATACAAAATATTATTGTTAGGTAAGTACTGATAATGTCTCTGTTTTGAGTGCAGTTCTAGTGAAATCAGACGTGTAGAATTAGTATAAAATATTTGGTTTTCCTATAAAAAGGTGTGTAAAACCGGAATACGGCCAAAAATTGTTGAAAATATACCCCTCAAAAAATATATTGGGTCAAATATGGCGATTTTTTTTTGGTTGGGGTACTTTATGCCCCCCTAAGCAAAAATTACCCCCCTCCTGGAGTGAATCCTGTGTACTCCACTGGCAACTGTTCTATCCTATTGTACAGACAGTTGCAAGTTGGAGCAACTTGGAGGAGGTTAGAGGCACCACGGGAACAGGTCCTATGTCAGCTTTGCCGGGTTGTTTGTCTAATGGGGAAATGATAATTTTCTTGTAAAACAAGATGCATCAACAATGCAAGTTAACTGCTGTTCAACTGGGCTCATCATAACCAGTGGCGTACCCAGGATTCACTCTAGGAGGGACAATTTTTGCTTAGGGGGGGGGGGGGCATAAAGTACCCTCACCAAAAAAAAACTCAGGTTTTGGCCAGCTATATTTAAAAAAGGGCATATTTTCACCATTTAAAAAAAAAATGATCAAAGGGGCACGTACAGAGTACAGACCTTACCTTACCTTACCTTACTTTACCTTACAGTAATCAGGATTTTTAGGCCTCAAGGCCTGTAGTACCCGCTCTCATCGAGTTCATGATTCCTGGCATGTCTCAGTCAGTGTCACTGGTATGCTGAACCTGACGTGAACCCAATGGGCGTCCAATCTAGCCTTGGAAGGCATTCAGCGAAGGAGCGCAGACCACTTTGGATGGGAGGCCATTCCAATCATTCACAATATGTGTGGCGAAGGCGAATTGTCTGACCCTTGTAGTCGCCGAGGACTTGCGGAGTTTGAAAAGATGGCCTCTAGTTGGACCGTCAGGGGGAATTGCCCTGTTTGCCCCCCCCCCCCCTTGTGTACGTCTATGGTCCTAACCTCATACTTTTCCCATATTCCTACATTTCATCCAAATCTGAAGGAAGGTTTCATTGTTTGGTTGTGTCAAAATACTGTACTGTTCACACTGTGCATGGTGAAAATCAAATCTTCGGTCACATTAAAATAGCTTACTTTTCCTGCCAGTACTTTGGAGTGTTTTAGTGTGTCAATATTGTCTACACTATGATAACATGAAAGTCCACTGTTAGAACCTGACTGAAGTGTACAGCCAGGGAGGGGATGAAGTACAGCCTTGTGGAGAAACTATATAACCATCATTCATTATTTTGGCTTAAGTATTTATATTGTTACAACAAATTTTGTATTTTAAAACATTGATACATCTACTGTGATGGACTCTAACACAGCCATCATGTTTTATATTAGTACAGACAATATTATTTAAGGCTGGGCATGGATCAAACCAATGTTTGATATTTATATGTATAACACATACATATCTTCCATAAGTGTAGATTTATATACTTTTGGGGTGGCCCTCGCCCCCCCCCCCCCCCTCCCCCTAATGTTGAGTTCGCCCCCTCCCCCAATGGTACCCGCTCGGCCCTTCCAATGTTTTTGGCCGCTGGCGGATCCAACAGGGGGCAAGGCGGCCAAGCCTCCCAAACCGCCTGAAAAGGGCAACAAGTTGACACGTTTCCTATTTCAAAAGAGAGTATATGCAGCTTTTACTAAGAAGAGCTTGTTTTAAGTCCCCTCTTTATGTATAAAGATGCGAAATCCGGTGAATTGTTAATATATTTGCAATGTTCTATTTTTAGGGGATTTTTCTGAAGAAATGTTTTTTATTTATTTCTTTTAAATTATTTTTGGCGGGGTCAAAAACCAAAGTTTTCACAAATCCGAAAGTCAATTTTGTAGTCCTTGCCATTTGCTATTTTCTGACATTTTGTATTGCATTTTGCTCAAAATATAGAATTTACATGCTCTCTTAACCCGCGCACTGCAGGTTTGCGCCGAACACGAACTGCAGGGGGGTTGATTTCCGCCCCCCCCCCCCCCCTGAGATCTCGAAAACTGCGCAACGTAGCGAGAAGCGGAAAAAGGCATTTGATAGCTTCATACATGTTCTATCGAAAGTATTTCAGTTTTTTAAAGTCAGGTCAAAATTGAGGTCACCAGAGGTCATCAAAGGTCAAATTTTCCAGTTTTTTTCCTGTTTTAGAACATCGCTCCAGAAATTCCCATTTATCTCAGAAACGATGATAGTTAGAAACAAACGGAAAAAGCAAACGCCAGTCAGGGAAATTTGTAATCGTTAAGGTGCCCTCATATTTGATCTCAGGTCAATATTTGAGGCTCCAGAGGTAAAAAAAAAATCCGTTTTTTTTTCTAAATCGTGTTTGCTATTAACTTTTTACTTAATCAAGATAACGGAGAACTGTTTACGCCATTGTGTTTATCTTGTCAAGGCACTTTGAATGATATATATGCAGGGGCGCAGCCAGACCTTCAGAAAGGGGGGGGGGCAAGCAACTGGGAGAGACCCCCCACCCCCCAAAAATACCCCTGGATATGAAAAACTCTACGGATTTCGGCCACTTTATTTTGTGAGGCCCCCTTTTTAGTTTTTTTTTTCTCGTCTACTTTTGATGAGATGGATTGGACCAGGACCCTCAGTAGGCATTGTACTGAGCGCATTACTAATTTTTAATTTAATTTTTTTTGCAATTTTGAGGGACCTTTTTCCCGTTGCGAACTTCGGCGAGTCCCTACACCGAAGTTTTTCAGTTTCCCCGGGTGTTAGTTGCAGAAGTGCCCATCCGGCAGAAACGCTGCACGTGTCCGGCTCTCCCACAGGCAGAGCAAACCGGACGGCCGTCCGATGTCCACCGGTGACGAGCGGCACCGTTATGGGTCGCTGGGTACGGATCCCGTGGCTGCGTTGGCACGTAGCCAGGTCGCGTCGCCGGGACTGGGCCGGTAGGCTGACCTTGCAGTTGCACTGTCGGTCGGCTCGGACAGGGGGAGGGGGTCGTCGGGGGTTGTACGGCGGAGGCATGGATGACGTGTTACCACTGGGACGCGGCGGAACTGTCTGGGAACGGCGGGGTGGCTGGTTTGGACGGTGGGAGTTGACTTGACGGGAGACGCGTTCCAGTTGTGTTGCGAGTGATTTTAAGTCCGCTTGGATTCCGTCGAGTTTTGCAGCGTCCTCACTCTCTCTGACCACATCCACTTCCATTTTGGTTTGGTTTGGTTAGGATAAGGCCGCTTCGGTTTACTTGGACCATTGCGCAGCCATGGGATGAAGGAGAAGGGGTAAAGTGGGTCAAAATGGACGCCGACCGGGCGACCGCCCATGAACAGGCCCTTCCCCGCAGCGCGAAGCTGCGAGGAGAGCCCACGCCATGCAGACGGCCACCACTCCCGGGGGGCAGCTCGAGGCCACCACATGCCCGGTGGCCAGCGACCACCAGACCCGGGATAACAAGGGCGTGACAAAGGATGGAGGACCGGCAGTCGGGAGGATCAAAAGGGATCTGTCCACTTCCATGGGCTCGTCTACGGGGGTTTGGTGGTTCCGACACATTTCAAATGTCCTGATAGCTCTCTGTTCTTCGGTCGCGTACGTTACTGCAGCATCCAAACTTCCAAATTGTTTTCTGATAAGTCCACGTGCCAAATGATCATCGACTACCCCTTTCTGAAATATTTCTACCAGCGTTTTTTGCACATCAGGGTTGTTGATGGTGTCGAATGCCTCTGTGGCAGCCGACATGAGACGCTCAGCAAAATTTTGTACTGGCTCCCCCTTTCTCTGTTTGATGAGACGGCATCTTTCTTTCGCGACAAACGAGTCCGTTAGCTCGCTGTACCTGGCCCTTAGCTTTTGCCTTAAGGTTTGCCAGTTGATCCCAGGGGTTTCCTGGATAGCTCTCGTCACGTACGTCCCCGCGGGTCCCTCAAGCGTTAACGTTGCCAGAATACACATTCGTTCTGAGTCACATGAAGTCGCTAATTGGTCCATATCCTGCATCCAGTTGATACATTTTTGTGTACCCTCCCCGTGGTATGCACGCACATGTTTTGTTAGGCTTTGGATCCGAAGTTCTTGAACCACATGTAAAGCTACAGTGATGTTTTGCTCAGCGGCCATCTTTTCGACAAACAAGCACAACCACACAAAGACAAAACCCAAATCAGTCAACAATTCAAACAAACAACACAACAATTCAAATAATGAAGAGCAGTTAAAGGCGTTTATGTTTTACGGAAAAAAGGAATATAAAATGGCCTACTGTTTCGACGTTTGAAGAGAAGGTTTCGAAGAATCCAGGTTATCACGGCACCAAATGTAGTCTTGATATTTTGACCAAATCCGGGTCGCGGCACCAAATGTAATCTTGTTCCGTCTTTCTCTCTTTCTCAATAAAACAAGTGATAGTCTAGTTTTAAAAAAGTCTCGTGTTGTTGTCGGATTAAGCACCAACAGTTCGAAAAGAAGATACAGTCTGGCCAATTTGGCCGGCAACGGTAGTCCGCCAACGCGACAGCGCGTTCGGGGGCCGGCTTCAGGTCGCGGCGGAGTCAAGACTAGAACTCCCCAGCGGCGGCCGGCGGCACGCGACCACAACCCGCCGGTCAGAGTCCACGCAGGCGCAGAGGCTACGGCGACGCCCTTCGGCAGGCCAATAAAAGGTTAAGGATATATCGTCATTGGTGACGTCACAGAGGGTCATAACTGAGCGTCATAACCACTTTGTTACACTCCCGGATCCTGCACCGTATTACAGCTGGCCAGTCAGTGCGCCGCTCTCCGCAGCCTCGCCTCCGGCAACCAAGTCTACCAGTCAGGAGTGTGGATTTCCAAAAAACATTGGGGGTGCTCAAGGGCGGAAGTAAGGGGGGTCATCGTGCCATGCCCCTAAATGACTGAAATCGACCGAAATTTTGCACTTTTCCTGATTTTTAAGAGAATCTAAACATCCTATAAAAAGTCAAGTTTGTTTTAAACATAGTTAAATGCACAAGCGAGCTAGATCATTTGTGGTCGTTCCACAGCCACTGGCCACAGTGTTTGGCTAAGCACTTCAAAACTCACAGGACCTAATCATTAATAAAGCGTAATCAAGCCATAGCCCATAACCATAAACTACGATTCCGGCCATACCTACGACTCTGCTACCTATCTCGGATTTGTTTATATCGGTGACCTAAGGTCAGGTAAATGTCGTGACCTTCCCATTATAAGTCAACGAAAAAATATACAAATGTTTTCGTATCAGTGGATACGCATTAGATCAGAATAATTATTTTGAGATTATGTTATTAAAGCTCATTCTTGACAAGTACAATTATTGCTCAGTGACCCCTACTTAATCGAGTGAGGTCATCTGAGGTGACCAGCACTTCTTTGCCAATAACTCTTGATAGCATATACATGAGGATAAGAACGTGAGACCGGCACCACTTGTATGTCTCGTCGAGACGCGTCCGATATTGCGCAGCACGACATACCTAGTTCACCACATGACCTAAAATTACCTTGACCTGAGGTCAAATTTTGAAGTTGACTTAGGTAACCTGGTCACCATGGTATGATTCGAATCTCTTGCCGAAACGAGCACAATGACGTTAAAATGGGCGTCGTGTGACCATAAGAGTCGGTGCGTCCAAAGCCACAATTATCATCAGATGACGTTAAAATTATTGCCCTATCAAACGGAAATCTGCCACTAGATGAGTAAACTATAGGTTGCATTTTCCACTATATTTGTCGAAAGGGGTGTAAAGTTAATGTCCCAAGGCCGACGATTATTCTACCGACCAAAGTAATCGCCAATTGCCAAGAAGTCGACTCCAACTCCGGCCAAAACTGCCGACTCCGACCGACTCCGACTTCGACTCCAACTCCGCAGCTCTGCTGAGTCTTGCCAATAGTGACCTTTTGTGACCTGACCTTGACCTTGACCTTTGTTTACAATTTTACTTTCCCTTATGCGGATATGTATTATATCTTTGAGAGCACTTTGTGCCATAATAGTCGCAATCTAAGGCTTTGTATGGAGAGTATGGCCCAAAAACTCCAAAAACTCAGTTTTGATTTTTAACCTAACCGTGACCTGACATGTGACCTTATTTGGAAAATTTCGCGTAAGCGTTAGATATGTCTCATTGAGAGCTTTCGAATGCCGCCTTGCGCGTCTTGCTGCGGTTATTGGTTCGGAAGATAACAAGGGAGGGGGCAGAATCTTCCTCCAGTGGGGCGTGTTCGGCTTAAAACCCCCAGCGGGGCGTGGGTTAGGTGATAATGACAAACTCCTCTTCCTTGTCAACGACTTTTTGCATGGAGGACCCCCCCCCCCCCCCCCCCCCCCCCGGTCAACGACATTTTGCTCTGACGATCCGACTCTACCCCCACCTGCTCAACGACTCATCGCGCTGACGACTCGACGCCGGCGCCCCCCTCCCCCCCCCCCCTCAGGTGCCAAAAAAATGCGCCCCCGGGCCTGCAGCCCCCTTTAATGAAAATCATGGATCCACTCCTGCCAGGAGCGCGATAATTTTGGAGATGGGCACGTCCCCCGTCCCCTCTGCGGCGGAACACTTGCGCTAGTTAGGTGTCCTCGTACGGCGCCACGCGCTGTACGAGGACATCCGCCAGTCCCCATACAGCGCCATAGCGCCAATGTCCTCGGGTTTCCGTGGATACAAAATGTATGAAAAAGATGGACATGATGTTTTTCCTAAGAGACGTTCATGGCACACCGACGGATATAAATCATGCTTGAACATTTTTCTTTCAATAAATATATTTTTTATTCAGATTAGAGCCACATAACCACCTAAAATGGCCCCGCAAACACAGCGCCAATTTGTTCATAATGGGCGCCAAATGTCCGCTCCATTTTTTCATTCTGTGCCGCAGAACACAATTGGCGCCTAAAGAGTACATCCACGGTCTAGGTCGTTTTACGGTCAGTGCAATCAGCTATCCCTGCTGTCCCCTCCTGACTCGTCTGCCGCACATCCGGGCTACAGGCCAGCCCGCCGCAGCTGACCACATCCTTATCAACGCAACTCGTCCTGGTCGCCATGGAGAAGAGAGTACCTACTGGAGAGGAGTCTGGCCGATTTTAGCGACATTCCGATTTCGTGTGAGAATGAATCAAGGTGATACATTGAGAGAAAACAAACAAACAAGGGAAGTGACAGGAAGGATACTAGGCCCTCAAAAATACGATAGGTTCTATATCTATCAGCCCATAGACACCAATGCAGCCGCTCAATGAGATTCTTCCACCGCAAAGATCTTTTATCTTTGAATGTCGCCGCAGTGGCACAAAAATGCGATATTTTAGACTTTTTTCTCAGAAAATTATAACAGCTTGGTTGCAGTTGCTTACCAGTTTCAAATACGTTCAATGGATTTCCAGCCATGAACCACATTATTGAAAAGCCCAAACGGCGGGCACTATGGGTTCGGTCGCGAAAAAAAACGATAGTCATCGTGATTCGTGACATCGATGATTTTTTTATCAGGACGCACGTATGTGGGTAATATGCGCCGCGAAGCGGCGTGTCACTGTGCCTGTCACGACAGCACGCCGCCGGGCCGGGTGGGGGAGAGTCGCAGGTCTTCTTGAAGGCTGTCGGAGTGGCCGGAGGCGGGAGCTGCCACCTGCGCCTCCGGCCGCTCCAAAACGACGGGTGGTCTTGTCGTGGCTCTCCGATGGCTAGGCCGGCCGGGGGCGGGGGCCGGGGGCGGGGCGGGGGCGGGGTGCACCTCCGTCACCGGCTGCCCTGCGGACCACCGGGACACCGGCGTGCCGCCTCACATTGTAATGACATTTTTGTTTTACTATCTATTTATATAGTATTTATTATAGCATCTACTATCACCATCACGAAAATAGACGTTGTTGTTAACAACAACAACAAAACTGTCAATGCGCTGGTGCCCCTGATATGCCGGTGGTGCCCCTAGGCCCCAAGGGGGGGGGTTCATGACCCCCGTGACCCTCCCCCTGGATCTGCCACTGCTCCAGCCTCCCACAGGAAGACGTTCCTGTGGACGTCCGCAGCCTCACCAAGACAGTCGGCCGCGCCGCCTCTCTGGCCTGGCGACGTCGCTGCCTGCCTGCCTCTTCAAGCGGACCATGGGAGGCCGGCTCCCGAAACCGGTCCTCTCCGACGAGCGAGACGACGCCATTAATGTGCACCAGCTGCGAGCGGGCCACTGGAGCCGCTCGCAGAGCTATCTGCATCGAATCGGCCGTCAACCGACCCGGGACTGCCAGCAGTGCAGCGATCTCGCGTGCCCGGCGGCGCTCTGTCAGGTGTGTAGGGAGGAGCCTGACACGCCGGAGCACGTCCTGCTGAGGTGCCCCTGCCTGGCGGGCGCTCGTCTCCGCATCTTCGGGACCATACACCCGGACCCGACGCAGCTGCGAGACGGCGGGGCTGTGGCGGCCTTGGCCCGCGGCTACCTAGCTCACTGAGAGCCTTCGGGCTACGGTCGGCCGTAGGGCGGACCCGAGGAGAACAAACAACAACAACAAGAGACGTTGATCGGGAGAACAATCACGACTTCCCGCCGGAACAGAAATCACAACCTCCCGGAAAGGTTGGGGGGAGGGCAAAAACATACGTTTGCCTACCCATTTTTCGTTGGTTTTTTTTTGGGGGGGGGGGCAATTGTCTGTTTTGCTCTAACGTAGATCTGCCACTGAACCGTATAACGTATTAAAAAGCACATTAATGCAAATTAGCATTAATTTACTTTACCTAACATTATTATACAGTTCATATTATTAACTCCATTTCCTCGGTATTTTTTTTCTCAACTTAAAACACACTGGTGGGAGGAAGCACGTTCTTCGGCCAAATCTTCCCAAATGTGGCGATATTGGTTTTGCCGTAGAAATGGTAAATTCACGATAACTAAATACAAACCAATGCCGTGATCTCGGACTCACAGCGTTTTTATTTGGACGACTGTCGTGAAATTGTGAATGCACGACACCATGCAAATGCCCGAACGTCACTGCCGAATGCGAGCCGCCGAATTGCGGGGACCATTTCTGTCGACGGACTGCGCCGTTGGGTTACGGGCGGACACTTACCCAACAGTGAAAAGCGACAGAATTATGTCACTAAAATAAACTCAACTAAAAGTGGCATAATGTATATTGTAACATAGACACTTACATACACATGCATCAACTCATAACAGAGACCTCGTATCGTATGGGTGGGAAAGTTAATCGACAAGTCAGTCAACGTGGTAGGTACCGTGCTAACCACATTCGCACCAAAGCGACAGCAAGCGTCAGACACACAACAACAAACAAGCACTTAGATATAATTCAGCATCGCATACACACAGCCAGCTTCCAATTAAAAAAATGCACGCGCACACACGCACACGCACACGCACACGCACACGCACACGCGCACGCGCACGCGCACGCGCACGCGCACGCGCACACGCACACACACACACACACACACACACACACACACACACACACACACACACACACACACACACACACACACACACACACACACACACACACACACACACACACACACGCACGCACGCACGTGCACATAATATGAATGCTAACGCATTACAGTTCACGGCCATCACCGTTCCTAATGATGCTGTCGCCCGTGCAGGTTCTCATACAGGTGCTGCCCACACTCCCCACCCTTCCTCGCGCCGCAGTTCTCACACAGATGCTGCTGTATATCCGCAGCCGCGTCCTCACAGCTCATGACCCCCGACTGACCCGGAGTCTTCGCCGAGCGAGGCGTCATTTCGAAGTGTACAGACGACGGAGGATGCGGCAGGACCACATCACTGTACTGTACACATCACTGTACACATCCACATCATCGTACTCTGGCTCGGGGATCTCAATGTTCTCTGGCTGGACGTACTCGGGAATCTCACAGTACTCGGGCTCCGGGGTGACGTCTTGTGTCTTGCTGTCGCTGTGAAGTTGGTCGGCTGGTTTATGTTGCTCCCTCTGTTGTCGACTGCGTCGCCTCTTCACCAGCGTCACCGCAGCGCCAACCAGCACGAGCACCAGCAGCGACGTCCCAAGCCCAACCCCAGCGGTCCAGATCCAGTCAGTACAGTCTTCCAGCGACACCAAGGGAGAGCACCGCGCCGTACCCTCGCCCTGAGCAGAGCAGCTCTGGCAGTGGAACTCAGCCAGCGTCATCGTGTCCGTCCAGGCCGTGCATCCGACCTGGTCGACGATCTGCTGCGCGGCCCGCCGCTGCTGGTCGGTCGCATTGTGCGGTGGTGCGTCCCTGACCACCAGCCGGAGCGCCCATTTGTCGACGTCACATTCACATGGGTCGCGCAGCACGACATCTAGCAGGGTGACCTGCGTTTGGTTGTTGAATGCCAGTGAGCCGTTCTCAGCCTCGCCCACTGACACCTGTTGGATGGTGAGCGTCGCCCCGTCGTCCAGATTCAACCCACGGAAGGCGTTCGCTCGGAGGGAGTTGATTCTCAACCTCTGCAGTAAGGCGGATTGGCTGAATCTGACGAAGAGTGCGTATTCCGCAAGCTCTTCGACCACCGTCGAGCTCATCGTGAAGGTAGACACGTCCAGTTGCAGCCCTGATCGGCCAACGTGGCCGAGATGACTGTCTTCGATTACCACATCGTTAATTCTGCCGTGGATGCCAACTGGTTGGATGTTCCCTAGGTAGCTGGACCGGACTGTCAAACTGCCCCAGCCGTCCCCGGCATGCAGACACTGTTTACTGACCTTGGTAAAATTTACCGAACGCAGCGAGAAGTTACCGATGCGGCCACCGAAGGAGAGGCCCCGACACCCTGTGGGCAGGGAGACTTTGCCGAGCTCGAGCTGGCCAATAGCTGCTCGGAACGCATGGCTGTCCAGCCTCAGGTTTTGGATGTTCTGCAGGACTACGCTCTGGATAACGGAGTTGTCGCCAAAGGCGTTCCTTGAGATGTGGCACTCGTTCACGTTCCTGATGACAATCTTGGGACCGGGGTCTGACCAGCCAGAGAACGCGCCACTGTGCAGGGAGAGTTCGGAAACACGGTCTATTGTGATAGTCACTTGTTCGGGTTTTGCGATTCGAGTCCAGTTGTTCATGCCGATCACGAGCAGTCCGATATCACCGAAGTGAATGTTTTGGAGGCTGTAGAGATGTGAGAAGATATTCGAGGTGATGTTAATCTTGCTGAACTTTCTAATGCGTATTTGTTGAATGGATGAAGGAAGCTGTCCAATCATCTGAAACAAAAAATAATGTAATCATGAAGCAAATAATCGAATAGGCGAATGCAAACGGGTGGCTGTAAAAGATATTTCTCCACACTCTTTAGCATTGCAGAAAAACTTAAACATCCGCTGTGACCTATGACTCACTAGAGACAAAGCATTAGAGCGATTTGATTTACAACAGATATCCAGAAAGTGAACACCATGGAAAGCAGCTACGATATAACCGAAGGTTGGTTGAACATTGGATAACACTATTATTTAGAATTGTGTTTCCAATATAAGCATGAGTCTCAGGGGTGCGGTTACATCTCAGATACAGAATCTATATTTATGTCGACATTCGTGGCGCAGCTGATACTATTTTGATTAATTTTCCCGTCCCGTTTCGGCGAATGTGATACCTACCTACTTTGAAGCGTTTGGAAGGTCATTTTTGCCATCTAGCCCTACCTCTTAGATTTGACAAGGCTAGTTTTCAAATAGGCCTTTTTCTCTTTTCATCTCTGAGGATTAATTGTTACTGAACGTCATCTTGTTCTCTTCATGATGACTTTGTAATAGTGCTCTCATCACGAAGTTGCGAAGTTCATGAAACAAACTCAACGTCATGTTGATGTACCAATCTGTCACTCATCTGTCTTTCACTGTCACACATCTGTCAATCTGTGATGTACACTGTCATGTTGATGTACCTAACCAATCAATCATTGCCATTGATCAGGATACCTTGACATTTGACAAACACGTTGATGTACCTAACCAATCAATCATTGTCATTGATCGGGATACCTTGACATTTGACAAACATGTTGATGTACCTAACCAATCAATCATTGTCATTGATCAGGATACCTTGACATTTTACAAACATGTTGATGTACCTAACCAATCAATCATTGTCATTGATCAGGATACCTTGACATTTTACAGACATGTTGATGTACCTAACCAATCAATCATTGTCATTGATCAGGATACCTTGACATTTGACAAACATGTTGATGTACCTAACCAATCAATCATTGTCATTGATCAGGATACCTTGACATTTGACAAACATGTTGATGTACCTAACCAATCAATCATTGTCATTGATCAGGATACCCTGACATTTGACAAACATGTTGATGTACCTAACCAATCAATCATTGCCATTGATCAGGATACCTTGACATTTGACAAACATGTTGATGTACCTAACCAATCAATCATTGTCATTGATCAGGATACCTTGACATTTGACAAACATGTTGATGTACCTAACCAATCAATCATTGGCATGTATCAGGATACCTTGAGATTTTACAAACATGTTGATGTACCTAACCAATCAATTATTGTCATTGATCAGGATACCTTGACATTTGACAAACATGTTGATGTACCTAACCAATCAATCATTGTCATTGATCAGGATACCTTATAACTAAATAACTAAATACAACCGGACAGGGGCCCCACCGGGCCGCCCATGAGGGGCCCGCATTTCATAAGGGAGAGGGGGCACGTGGGTCAGTGTGTTCCCCTTGTGTGCGCCTCTGGTATGAGGCACACTTCGCGTCTTATTTTATATATTGATCTTTTTCTCCTTAGAGCTTCGACCCGTTACATATTTTCGCGATAACTTTTGCTTTCTATATTTTCGAGCTGGGCCCCTTCGGATGAAAATAACAAATGCAAACTTTCCCTTTTCATTTGTAAAAAAATACATCCGGATTTTAGTTATTTGTTTTTAATAAAAACAATATAACTGGACAGGGGCCCCACCGGGCCGCCTCATAGGGGCCCGCCCCGCATTTCGTAAGGGAGCACAGGCCCGTGTGCCCACCCATGTGTGCGCCTCTGGGCCATTCAGATGCAACTATAAAATGTAAAACTTTGACTTTCATTTGTAAAATATAAATCCGTTTATTTAAATGCAACGAAATATGGGCCCGAGCCCCGCGGGGCCGCCTCAGAGGGGCCCCGCATTTCGTAAGGGGAGAGGGGGGCACGTGGGTCAGTGTGTCCCCCTTATGTGCGCCTCTGGTATGAGGCACACTTCGCGTCTTATTTTATATATTTATATTTTGTATCCTTAGAGCTTCGACCCGTTACACATTTTTGCGATAACTTCGCTTTCTATATTTTTGCGGTGAGCCCCTTCGGATGAAAAATAAAAACTTTCACTTTTCATTTGTAAAATATGCATCTGGATTTTTGCTCTTTTTGTATTAAAAATATAACCCGCCACGGGCCCAATCGGGCCGCCTCATATGGGCCCGCCCCGCATTTCGTAAGGGAACACAGGCCCGCGTGCCCACCCTTGTGTATGCCTCTGGGCCCTTCGGATGAAAATATAAAATTATAAACTTTGGTTTTCATTCGTAAAAATAAATCCGGATTTGTATTTTGTATATCAAATAAAACCAAACAGGTGCCCCAGCCCTCGCGGGGCCGCCTCAGAGGGGCCCCGCATTTCGTAAGGGGGTACGGGCCCGTGTGCCCCCCCCCCCCTCCCCCCTTGTGTGCGCCTCTGCCACCCGCTGATAACACCTGTACATGGCTGCTGCTACCAACAGCAGGCCATTCTAATCAAGGGCAAATATGCACCTACCATGAGTGGGGACATCTCGTCTAGGTTAAATTATGTTAGGTTAGGTTAGGATATTCGCGCCTTTCCAGAGTAAAAACAAAATCGGGCAGGCGCGCCATCATATCGGCATCACGGTATAAGCTTTAGGTTGGAAAAAAACTTAATGTCGATTTGTTTCGAATCTTCCATATTTATGATGACAAGTCATTGTATGGAATTTCGTGGCATGGTTAGATTGTTACTAGAGTTAACCCGTCCGCTCCGCTGGGCGATTACTGGTGTCCAGTGGTGGTGCAAGCCAGTGATAGGCAATTAGGGATTGATAACCCGTACTACCCGCGACACCTGTCGTACCTATAATACGTGTTTGTACCCGTCATACACCCGAAGTACCCGTCAAAACCCTACGGTGTCCGACATATACCCGTAGTACCCGTTGTGCCCCTGGGGAACACGTGATAACCCCGTTATAACACCTATGGCACCCGTTATACACCCGTTAAACCCGTGAAAACTCCACCCCGGCTTAGCGTATATGTTCATTGATATATGCCGTACCGTATGTCGATGACCTTCGTTTCGCAGTGATTCCGTGGTTGCTTGACATTGGTTGTGGCACTGTAGTATCCGTGGTCGGATCTGATTGGCTTTCGACTGGAGTGAAGCGATGTAAAACTCGTATCCGTAAACTGTTTTTTGTACGGTAAAATAATTATTAACACCTCCTTCTATGCTAGTTACAGCACAAACCTTCGCCCACAGCTGCACAAACTAAAACTGTCTGTAACTATCGTATCAAATGCGTCGGAAATGTACGAATTATACACCACTCGGTAGTATCCGTAAACTCGTTTGAAAACCTTAAAATCACGTACATCACGTGCTTATAGCAATGTGGTACTGCAATGTAGAACTGCCGCTTTACTGTGTTAAATTCGTTCCGGAATGACAGACAGACAGACAGACAGACGCTTGTCAAATAGTAATATAGATTCAACTTCGGCGTGTCTGTTCTTACGGTGCTCAAAGGCAAAACATTTCCGCTGGAAACTAAAAATTTACTATTTCCCCACCAACTAAAGCAAGTGTCTTACCCTGCTGGCGAACATGCCACCACTGAAGTGGACCTCTTTCAATCGACACCCGTTTAGTGGGCTGTCCTCCAACTGGCTGGCATCTCCACATCCAATCAGCGTCGTCACCGCCAGCACCACAAACACCGGCACACAGCCTCGACTTGCCGCCATCGCACCGGCGCCAGGTCCCAGCCGATCTCCTGCCCGGGTCACGACAGCGCCTCTGCCCGCCTACTGGTCTTGTGACTGTCAGGGGACACCCACACACAGGGGACCGAGGACCTCCTGCCCGGGTCACGACAGCGCCTCTGCCCGCCTACTGGTCTTGTGATGTCAGGGGACATCTACACTCCGTCGGCCGGACTCCGCTATCCTCACTTCCTGCGCCGGACTCATCCAGAGGCTCCGCTCCAGCGGAACGGATACGCGATAGGGCCACCGCAGGACAAGGAACCGGCTTCCACAATCCCGTCTCAAAACACTCGTCTGCAACAGCCAGTAGCGTACCCAGGATTCACTCCAGGAGGGGGCAATTTTTGCTCAGGGGGCATAAAGTACCCCCACCAAAAAAAAACTCACCGGATTTGGCCCACTATATTTTAAAAAGGGCATATTTTCACCATTTTTCTCTTTAAAAAAATGAATAAAAAATCATTCATTTTTTTCGACCAAAGGGGGCACGTACAGACCTTCATGGATGGGCAATTGTCCCGTTTGCCACCCCCCCCCCCCCCCCCCCCCCCTCTTGTGTACGCCTATGGCAACAGCACATGTGCATGTTCGCATACAACTTGCATACATTTCACAATGCACATCGGTGTATCGGTGTATCGATATAAATCGCTGTATGACTCCGGAGTCGGAATCAAGATCAAGGACGACGGAGTGACACGCCAGGCGGACGCCAAGACGGGGTCGCGGGGTGGCTGCGGCCCGCTCTTCGCTCAAGGGGAGGAGGAGGGTGGAATCACGACCAAGGTGAGGGCGATACTCGCTCTGCACTCGTGACCAGTGGTGGAACTTTATGAAATCGGTGGGGGGGGGGGGGGGGGCAGGGCTGGAGATCCTGGGGGTTCGGGGAGGGGGGGGGGGGTCACGAACCCCCTGGGCCCCCCCGGATGTTAAAAACGGGGGGAGGGGTCCGGGGGGTCCAATACAAAAATGAAAACTGTGTGGGGGCCCTCTTGAGCAGTAGAAAGCGGACGGTCATAGGACAGAACGGGCCCTACACATGCCAAAATTGGGAGTTTATAAACCGAACTAGCCGTCTTTAAGTCGGCATGGCTGATCCATGCCGACTTAAAGACGACCTGAGGGGGCCCTCGGTCGGCCAGAGGCCCTCAGTCATCCTGAGATGGCCCTTGGCCGGCCTGAGGGACTACGGGCGGCCTGAGGGGCCCTCGATCGGCCTAAATGGCCCTCGGTCGGTTTGAGGGGCCCTCGGTCGCCCTATGGTAGCCCTTGGCCGGCCTGAGGGCCCAGATTCGGTCTGGGGACCCACAGTCGGCCTGAAGGGGCCTACATTCCGCAGTCGGCCTGAGGGGCCCACAGTCGGACTGATATGGCCCTCGGTCGGTCTGAGGGGGCCCTCGGTTGGCTTGAAGGGGCCCGCGGTTGGCTTGAGGGACCATCGTTCCGCCTGAGGGGCCCTCGGTCGACCTTAGATGTCCCTCCTCCAGCCTGAGGGGCCCTCAGTCAGTGAGAGGGTGCCCACAGTCAGCCTGAGAAGCCCTCGGTCGGCATGAGATGGCTCTCAGTCGGCTTGATGCCTGAGGGGCCCTCAGTCAGTTTGAGTGGCCCTCGGTTAGCCAGGAGGGCCCAATACCTCAGTCGGTATAAGGAAGTCCTCAGTCTTTCTGGGAGGCCCTCAGTCAGCTTGAAAGGGTCCTCGTTGGGCCTTCGGGACACTCGGCTTCCTAAGATGGCCATCGGCCGGCCAAGGGGTCCTCGTTCGACCCGAGAGGCTTTCGATCGGTCTGAGGGGCCCTCGCTCGGCCTGAGATGGCCCTGGGTCGACTTGGTCGGCTTGATGTCCTTGGGTGGCCTGACCGGGCCCGGTCGGCCTGAGGGGCTCTTGTTTGGCAAGAGGGGTTCTTGGTCAGCTTGAGGGTCCCTTGTTTGGCCCGAGGGGCCTGCGTCGGCTTGACGGAGCCCTCAATCGGCTTGGCAGGGCCCTCGGTCGGCCTGAGAGTCCTCGGTCGACTTTAGGGGGCTCTCGGTCGGCTTGAGGGGCCCTTGGTCGGCCTGAAGGAGAACTGTCGGGGCCTGAGGGTCCGAGCGTCTTTCGGCCTGAGGGTTCCTGGTCTGGTCTGAAACGTATTTTTAAGACTTGATCATGCCCAATGCCTGGCTGAGATGGTCCAATGCCAGTCTGAGTGGGCCCTCTCAATCTGAAAATGGGCTCTTTGTCGGTCTGGGAGGGCCTTAATTCGGTAAGATAGGACCCTCAACGTCTTTGAGAGGACCATCGGTCGACCAGACAGGGCTCGCCGCCGGTCTGAGGGGCCTTGTTGGGTCCTCCAAGGTCGGCATAGGGCATTCTAGGGACTGGCGGGGCCCTCTTAGACCGACAGCGATCTCTTTTTGAAAATATAAGAACCCCTTCAGGTTGGCATTGGGCTCACAGACTGGCTGAGGATCTTGCCAGATTGGCATATAAGACCAGATATGGGCCCTCCCATATATAGCTAGGTGATGAAAAAGGCCCTAATGCTCCGGGGCACTGGCGGAAGATCTACTTCTACCGTTGGGCAAAATGGGCAATTGCCCTCCCCATATATATGTTTGTACTGACCTATCGCTCCCTAAGTATGATTAACTATGACGTCATATTTTTTTATTGCGTTTGTTTGGCTTTTAGTGACCAGGTACAAACAAATAAATGCCAGCATTGTATTTCTGAGACAACACTGGTCTAGGCACATGCCTTGTTTATTTATATTTATAAATTTCAAATTTTGACCTTATATGAGCTGACCTTGACGTTATATGGTGTCAGACTGTGAAAATGACTGCTACTGTTGAATTATACGTGTAAAATAGCCCATACAACATGTGTCGCATGGCTTTAGTAGACCTGTGACCTTTTGTGACCTGACCTTGACCTTGACCTTTGCTTACAAATTCACTTTTGTTTATTCGGGATATGTATTATACCTTTGAGAGCACTTTTTGCGATAATAGTCGCAATCTAAGGCTTTGGATGGAAAGTATGGCCCAAAAACTTAAATATCTCAATTTTATATTTGACCTGGCCGTGACTTGACCGTGACCTGACATGTGACCTTATTTGAAAAGTATGTGTATGCTTTGGATGCGTCTGGTCGAAAGCTTTCGATTGCCGCCTTGCTCGTCTCGGTGCTGTTATTGGTTCGGAAGATAACCAGGGGGGGGGGGGTGAAAAAGGCCCCCCCCCCAGCCAATGGCGTTCGGCTGAGACCCCAGCCAATATCGGGTTAAGACGGTAAGGGACCCCCATATATGGCCGAAATTTGACCTTTGGTGACGTATGGTGACCTCGATATTAACCAGACCTAAAAAGTGACTCAGATGCTATCGAAAGAGCTAATCACGAGCTATCTAACGTGGTTGCCTGCCAGGAAAATTCCTGCTTGTCTACGTTGCATGGTTTTCGAGATCTTAATCCGCGCACTGCAGGGGGGTTGATTTCCGCCCCCCCCCCCCCCCCATTTGAGGTCATGCGAGGTCACCATCACTTTTGTTGTCAATAACTCCCGACATAATAAAGATAGAGAAGTAAAACAGACATCAATCTGTTTGTCTCGTCGAGACACGTCTTCCCATAACAACATGCAACTTGGGTAACCACTTGATCTTGACCTGAGGTTATTTTTTTAAGTTAACTTAACAAGGTCATCATGTATATCATTCGAAGCGTCTTGACAAGATAAACATAATGATGTGAACAGTTTGCCGTGATCTGTATTAACTAAAAAGTTAATAGCAAAAAACGATTTAGCAAAAAAACGTCATCTTTTTCTTTTTTGACTTCTGGAGCCTCAAATGATGACCTGGGATCAAATTTCAGGACACTTTACCGATTTAAATTTCACTGGCTGGCGTTTTCTTTTTCCCGTTTGTTTCTAACTAGCATAGTTTCTGAGATATATGGGAATTTCTGGAGCGATGTCCTAAAACAGGAAAACAAACTGGTAAATTTGACCTTTGATGACCTCTGGTGACCTCAATTTTGACCTGACCTAAAACAATACTGAAATACTTTCGATAGAACATGTATCAAGTTATCAAATGCCGTTTTCTGCTTCTCGCTACGTAGCATAGTTTTCGAGATCTCAGGGGGGGGGGGCGGAAATCAATCCCCCCTGCAGTTCGTGTTCGGCGCAAAGCCCATGCAGTGCGCGGGGGTTAAGAAGGGGGGGGGGGGGTATTCGCCCTTCCCAGCCGGTTCGAAGTTGGCATGGAACCCCGATGGTGCGCGTCTTAACTGTCTACCTATTTTTTATCACTAAGAATAGGACAATATTTTACGAAAAATGCAGGTTTGGCATCGAGACACACATGTGGACTTCACCAGCCTACTCCACTTCTTCCGACCCTAAAATCACCTCGAATTGATCTCAGAGGGTCACCAATCGGAGGTTGGAGTGGGGGGGGGGTCAAATTGCCCCGCTTGCCATCCGTAGTGACGCTTATGTATCCATTGGTAAAAATGCATAGGTTTATATACCTTTATAGATAATCAAGCATATAGGTACATATCCGCAGATTAAGGCTCCATTTCGTTTTTTGGCGCGTACATTCGGAATGAGTTTAGGCGATTTGGAAGGAGGCATCAATTTTAATTTTCAGCATAGATCAATTCAATAGTTTATTTTGCAAGAAAGACTTAATTTGGATAAAGTTATCAAAATTAAGCATTCCTGGCAAAATCAACTATTGAATCGATCTATGTTGAAAATCATGATGGAATTTATCCTTTCAGGTAGCAGTTCTGCAACCTGAAAGGATATATTACATCATGATAGGGTGATCTGAGCAATGGATCAACATACCCCACAACAACAACACTACAGACCGCCGGGAAAAATGTCATCTTACCCCACCCGTGACCGTGTTTGGATAATTGCGCACATGGCGAAAACCCGGCAGCCTTTTGCAGATACCGACTCCCTTACCTTTATGCCAATATATGGCTGCAGTACCGCGAAACAAGACACGTTTGTGCATTTATTAACACAGAACTAGCACGCATTTAGAGATTTCCTTAAACTTTATTCCAAAGCATAAACACACTGTTTGTTCAGCAGCTCCCTACCATATGTTCCGATGGCAGCAGCGATCGAAATGAAATACTGTATAGTATTGCTGTCGATTGACAGGAACGATTGACATTATAGAAGCGGAGAAATCGGCGTAGGCCATCTTTCCCCACATGCTTGTCTGCTACTTTCACCTTCCCTAAATAAGAAAATTGACTGAAAAATTGGGAACCGCCACAATATTGATGGGGATCACTGTATGCATAAAAATGGTTGCTCGTCCGTTATTGAGTGGTTTTGAATACACAAAACCAGGCTTAGTTGGTTTTGGCAACGTGTCGTCTTACAGATATAATCCCATGGGGTTAGTTTGGCCATATGCCGAAAGCGATCGAGGTGGCATGGGCTATGACCCAATTCGCTCCGGAGTCCTCTGGTCCAACCAACCCCGAGGGCTGGTCTCTATTTTGAAATAAAGTCAAAACATTCATAGTTAAACCTTTAGAAGAAAGAAAGGCACTTAAAGGGAAATAATTACCTTTTTCCACAAAAATGGAGTTAGCACTTGAAATCGCCAGACGAGACCAAAATATATTGTAAATTCATCACATTGTGCATGAAAACTTTCCTAACGAAAGATATTTCAAGTTAAAGTTGATAAGCGTTCCACACTTTTAACGACCGGTACTTACAAGTACTTTTGGTCCTCATCAAACTGCGGGCTTTTCCCGTATTGTTTTTTTTACGCAATGGAGTGGAAAATATATTGTGCGTTCTGCTTGTTGTGATTATATACCCGGCGATCTTCTAAAACTAACAGCGATTGGAAAAAGTGGCAATAAAATCGGAAGCTCATCGATGCACATCAACGGCGGCATAGTTAGTGGTTGCGACCCTCAATTTGTGAAAATCGATTCATTTGTTTTCAACATTAGGAGTATTGTATAATTTGTCTGTGGCTATATATAACACTATGCTTTATATTATCAGGAAACATAATAATTTTTCCAAAAAAAAACTAACAAACAATAACACAAAACTGGCAATTAAATGGGAAGCTCATCGATGCACATCGACGGCGACCTATTTAGCGTCGGCGATTTGTTTACAAAGTCATTGTCATGCTTCTCGGCGCACTTAACCATTGTGGCGAGTTGTTCCTGATTAGTATACCCAAGTCCCGTAGCAGGCTTTGTTAATGACGTCACTGGTGCCATTCTTGTGTAGCATTGCAAAATATATCTGATTTTGAGTTGAAATCTAATTAAAGACTTATTCAAATTATTGTTTTTAAGTTTGAATTTTCTTGTTAATCATTATTAAAGGTATTTTATCACTGTATTTCATAGTAGTTGACACTTCAGAAACTTGGACGTAATAATATTGTATCCAATATGCATTTCCCTCACCTTTTGCTATTGTGGCGCAGTGCCGAGTGCTTTGCGAATACTAGCTTGCCTGGGGTTCAATTCATTCCGCCCTTATTTTATTCGAGTTGGTATAGTCTGCATGTTGTTGTTATTCATGACTTATACTGATAGTCAGTCATGCATCACGGATGCGTCACGGATTGCTTCACGGATCAGAGCGCTGCTCGAACGCACGCTAGTAGCGCTAGTAGCGCTTTCGTTCTCCATGGCAACCAGGCGTGAGCCAATGAAAAGCCAGAACGTATTCCCTTTCTGGCTTTTGATTGGCTGACGCCTGGTTGCCATGGAGAACGAAAGCGCTACTAGCGTGTGTCCGAGCAGCGCTCAGTTTGATCGGAAACGTCACAGAGCCTCCAAAAATGCCGCACTCGATGTAAACAATGGTAGGGAAGGACGAATTTGTCAATGACCTTCATGAAGTACACAAGGTACTTGTTTTGTATTTTTTCCAAACTTACAACTTTGAATTTGGGAATATTTTTATTTAATTCTTAAATTTAAATAAAATAATTTTAAAACCATAACGGTAGCCTAAGAAATTGTTGCTAACAAAATCAAAAGGTCATTATTTCCCTTTAACCCTCGCCCTACGGGAGCTTTTTTCAGCTGCACTGAGAGAGCTGTTCCTGGATGCGGACTTCGTCCAGCGCCTTCAGGAGCTCGTGTCACCCGAAGTGGAGGCTGCTGTCTCCCGAGCCATGGAGCAGCGGGATGCGAAGATCGAGGCTCTGGAAAAGCAACTTACTGCCACCCAGGACAAACTGATCTCCACCCAGGTAATACTGCAAGCCACGCAGGGAAAACTGACCGCAGTGGAAAATCAGGCAGATCAAATGGATACGGACAATCGCAGGAACTGCCTGGTGATAAGTGGCGTGCCCGAACTACCTGAGGAGAGCACCGACAGGCTCGTGCTGGATGTGGCGCAGGCAGCGGGCATCACCCTGTCAGTGGGAGATCTCGACCGCTCTCACCGGCTCGGCAGGCAGCGCGGAACCATCGAACGGCCGCGAGCGTTCCTCGTGAAGTTGCTGTCGCACAACAAGCGGCAGCAGCTTTTCAACTCACGGAAGGAGCTGTCGGCCCATCGAGGACGGGACCATCCAGTGCTGACGCCCCAGGTGCTCGATAACGTTTTTCTATCAGACTTCCTGACGTCAAAAAATCAAAACCTCCTCTATATCTGTCGCCAGTTAAAGAAACGGAAGCAAACGTGGGCCGCCTACAGCACCAACGGTAGGATTAAAATTAGGATGGGAGAGAACCATCCTGCGAAGACCATCAGCAATGTTGCAGACCTGCAGGACCTCCTTGGCTCTGAGAACCAGGACCTCAGAGAAATCGCTGAGGCCTGCCGCAGCACCACGCCACGCTCCAGTGACCAGACCGCAGCGGGCGCTGCCGGGGGCCCGGGGATGTCGCCTCACGCCAGCCCCCCAGCCGGACAGACGGCGAAACTCGCGTTGGCCCCTCCACCATCAAAGGCCGCCGACAGCCGCCGCGACACGCCGGCCAGCCGCGCTAACCCATCCGTCAGCCGGCTGACACCCCCTGGTTAGCCGCCAGCCGGGGTGGGCCACGTGTGGTGACGACGGGACCGGCTACCAGGTGATTGACGGCCTCACACCAATAATCACAAGATTTAACGTACTGTGGCCCGAGCTCAGCGTGGGAATGGAATGTGCGTTTACCATCCGCATTGTTGACCCAGGGGTCAGATCCCTTAATACTTTTAACGAGCTTTATAGCAATCTAAACTCATCCGTACGCCTAGTGCAAGACTGTGTATATAGTCTAGTGGTTGTGAGGTATCTTCGAGAACGACAAATGCCTACCTCATTGTCCAGTGTATATTTGTCGCTCTGTTTTTAGCAACAACTGTCATGTTTATCGTCGTGCAAAAGCCATTGTTAGCACTGTCCGCCGCCGGCCACAGCGTCTTATGTCGGACCCGCTCACTGCCAAAGCTTCAACAAATCTCCCAGCAAAAAATATGACACTAGCTGCCATAAATATCAACTCTATTACTAGTCCGGGCCGCCTTGAGGAACTTGAATGTTTCGTTGATGACAACCATATAGATATATTAGCAGTCTCAGAGCTAAAGATTGACTCAACCGTGCACCCCAGTCTCTACTCCCTTAAGAAATTCCACCCACCCATAGTTAAGCCACGGACGAGGCGTGGGGGAGGCACGGGGATTTATGTAAGCAAATTATTACCCTTTACCCGTATGAGTGACCTTGAGAATGACGAATTCGAAACAGTCTGGGTCAAAGCTAGAGTGAAAGACAAACTCATCATAATTTGTTCTACCTACCTCCCACCCCACACGCCTGCAGACAAGCAATCACGCTATCTTGACCAACTAACAGACAGTGGCACGCAGGCTCACGCGCATTCACCAGAGTTGGTGGCAATAATGGGGGACCTGAATGGGGGCAACTGCTGGCTACCACCAGATGCACCCCGGCATTCGCCAGTCAATCCCTTTGAAGGCAAACTAAAAAGTACGTTCGAGGCACTGGGCCTGACTCAGCTCATCAACACAGCGACCCGCATCCAAGACGGCACCCACAACATACGTGATCTAATATTTATTGACTCGCCAGACGTTGTCACAAGCTCAGGGATACTTTCATCTTTTTCTAACTTGGATCACTTCCCAATTTACGCCACTCTTTCGTTCAATTTCTCTGTCATGAAGCACAATAATTTAGCGCAAGTATGGGACTACAAAAACGCTGACATCGACTCACTAGTAGACATCCTCTCACAGACCGACTGGAACGCAATCACCGATAAAGATGTGGACGGGGCTACCGAAGCTCTCACGGATGCACTCCGTGACGCGGCAATCCACTGCATCCCAATCAAAGAAGTGCGAATTCGACAGGATAAACTTTGGGTAACAGCTGAGCTTCGACGCCACATTCGTAAAAGGGATCGACTTTTCAAACTCGCTCGCACCAGGCAAACAGAATATGACTGGGCCCGCTGGCGAACTCAACGCAATCTGGTGACCAGCACTAACCGGAAGTTGAAAAAAGAACATATGAACCACAAAGTAAATCTTCTCCTTGAAAACAAAAAAGACCCATTTAAATATCACACTATTCTAAAAAAATATTACCGGATTCAGGCGAGACACTACGATACCCCCACTCATAGCTGAGGACGGAGTGATCATTAATGATAATCACCTAAAGGCTGAAGCATTAAATTCGTATTTCTGTGCCCAAACCAATATCCACCTAACCACATCGCATCATGTACACCTCAGCGATTACGAAAACACCCAGCCTGAAACGCCACACCACCTTGCCACCATTGTGTTCACTCCATACGAGGTACTCAACGTAATAAACGGCCTTGATGCCTCCAAATCATGCGGACCAGACAAGGTACCGACACGACTCCTGAAAATGACGGCTATTTATATTGCCGAACCGCTGGCGAAAATTTTCAACAAATCCCTTGCTACGGGGAAGTATCCAAGTCTCTGGAAAAGGGCCAATGTTAAACCAGTGTTTAAGAGAAAGGGGTCGCCATCAGATTTGAAAAACTACAGACCCATTAGCCTGCTACCATGCTTATCAAAAATCCTCGAAAAACTCGTCTTCAAAATATTTTATGAACACATTACAACACATCATCTTCTCACTGACAATCAGAGTGGCTATCGGCCGGGCCACAGTACCCAGGTGCAGCTTGTCTACCTCACGGATAAGCTCTACAAATCACTCGACCAATCAGAAGGCTTCACAATTGTCTACCTAGACATTTCCAGATACTTCGAGAAAATATGGCATAACGGCCTACTGGCAAAATGTAAATCTGAGTTTGGAATCAGGGGCCAAGTGCTCTGTTGGTTAAAATCTTATCTTGACGGTCGAAGCCAGCTAGTACAGGTTGGCATTGAACAGTCTCTTCCATTAACCCTGAAGGCCGGAGTACCACAGGGCTCGGTTCTGGGCCCATTGCTTGCCATTATGTACCTGAACGGGCTCAGTAACATCACGTCAAATCACATGCTGCACTTTGCTGACGACAGCTCCCTCCACTGCTCTCATACGCCTGGTAACTTACGTGCCAAAGAGCTTGAATTACAGGACGACCTGAATGCTATACACAACTATGGTAGCAAGTGGGCGATAACATTTAATGCAAATAAAACAGCACAGCAGACCTTCTCGAACCGAAGGAACGCTAGAGCACCCAAACTTACCTTCGGAGGCCAGCTGATTTGCCCTACCAATGAACACAAGCACCTAGGCCTAACATTTTCGTCCGATCTAAAATTCAAGCATCACGTGAATGAAACACTGCTGAAATTCAACCGAGCGCTGAGCCCACTTTATCAAATCGCGCCGTACATCCCGCGAAACGTGTTGCTTCAAATATACACCGTATACGTACAACCCCACCTCGAATATTGCAGCGCTGTATATGACGGAAACTTGACCACGTTTGACAGCAAACGATTAGAAAAAGCCCAAAACCGGGCTGCCAGGCTTATCACCGGCACGTTCCGCCGCACACCAGTCGATGGTCTTAGGAAGGAGCTGGGGTGGAGTAGTGTGGCCGACCGACGCCGAACGCATCGGCTCCTGCTTTTCCACAAGTTAGTATATGACCCTACAATTCCCGAATTCATCAAAGCCATAGTCCCAAATGCCAGAGAAACTGTCGCATGTAGGCCGCTACGCAATACAAACGATCATTTGATCACACAACCCATCTCACGTACCGCCGCCTACTCCCACTCATTTATACCCAGCACCACACAAACCTGGAATGAATTGCCATCAGAATACCGCCTTCCCGACAGCCATATGAACTTCAGAAATAATATTATGCGTTTAATGAGTCCCGTAAAGCCAAGCCCCTTCAACTCATATGGCTCTAAAAGAGGCAACACTTTGCACACGAGAATCAGACTGAAGACTTCCTCCCTCAACGCCCATAGGTTTTATATCGGCCAGGCTACATCGCCGGAGTGCATGTGCGGCCACAGAAGAGAGGACACTGATCATTACCTACTACGTTGTCCACGGTATGCGGACCCCAGGGACGAACTTTTCCAGACCCTGAGTCTCCTCTTGAATCAGGACTTTGACAATCTGTCAGCGACCAACCAAACCGAAATACTCTTAAACGGGCCACAGGGCAAAGGAAATATCGCTGTGCGTGTGGCCATCGCCCTTCAAAACTTTTGCTTCAAAACCCATAGATTTAAATAGTTTCTCACATTCGATTCTCAGAGGGAGACAGTATAGTCAAAACATCCAACTTGGAGCGGCTAGGCACAGAGCGGGCCGCGGCATGTGACGCCAGTGGCTGTGCGGTCAGCATCAGTTAACTGTTCACCATGACGAATAGGTAGCTAGGTACCTATCTGTGTATATATTGAATTATCTTGTGACCTTTCTTCCGATTTATTTAGTAGTGTGTGCCGATCAGAGCGAATGCATAGTGAGTAGGAGTTTAATTTTGATTAGGAAGTGTGAGCTAGCGAGTTAGTTTGTACTTGACATATTGTAGAGTAGGGTGTGAGCTTATTGTAATAGACCACATGAGTGACCTGAGAATAGAGTGCGGACTTATGCACTTGTCGGTAGCGAGCGGCGCCTGATTTAAGTGCCTGTGAGCGCTTGTGCGCCAATCGCAAACATGTACGTCCGATGTGTAAAGCGAAAATGAAATAAAAATGTACGGGGGGGCTGACAGGCCCCCCCCCCTGTTAACTTCCAAACCAAGCAACTTAGAGCAATGCGGTAAGAACCAGCATGTTGCCTGTCATGAGAGGAATCTAACAGTATGCGATTTTTAGGTTTCAGGTCAACGGGTGACCTTCCAGGTCAAGTGAATGACCTCGGATTTACCACGTCCAGAACAGCGATTTTGCTCTTCAGAAAACCTCAAAATTAGAAATTGATATATGTAAATAAAAAGGCATGTTCCTAGAACATTTTTTGCTCAAAAATACAAAAAGGGTAATTATTTGTTCGTATCTAGTCACAAAAAGTCAAACAAATTATTTAAAAAAATGACGCCATCAGTTTCTTACACTTAGAGAGCCATCACTCAGTCAAAAATGAACATATTGCTTTGAAATTTGGTATGGGTATTGTCCATACTCAGTTCTCTCACATATATTCCGTTTTTTCTAATATCTTTGAAAATTTTGATTTTGTGGGGATTTTTCCCAAAAAAAACATTTTAATTTGTATTTTATGGGTCAAAAACCCAAAATTTTGTAAATCCGAGATCGCCATTTTAAAGAGAATGCCATTTTGTATCTTTGGTGAATTGTGTTTGCAATTTACTTTAAAACTCTGTTCTCTACGATTTTTCCAATATTTATCTTTTTTTACCAACATGACGTCATCAAAACATGATTATCTCCCGAACTACTCAACCAATTTCAATTAAATTTTACAGCCTACGTATAATTGTTGTAAACTCAGCTACCCAAAATATCAGCAAGATGTACTGCATGTGTAAAAAGTTATTCAAGAAAACTTCAGGGGGGCCTGTCAGGCCCCCCCCCCCCCGTAGGGCGAGGGTTAAGATACACAAAACGACATTTTAGTGATACAAATTGCACCTGCCTCGAAACGAAAAGAGTCTTAGTGGGAAATTAGATAGGATAATGGGCATGCACAACAGTTATTTCTGAGAAATATCTATGACCGTTATTTAAATATCTCCCCTGGGGGGGGGGGGGGCAGAGGGCCAGGGGAGATATTTAAATTACAATAGATCGCTCAGGATCCCAAGATTAACAGAATTGCAATATTAACTATATGTGAGTGTGTGTGTGGGGGGGCAACCACCTGGTTGCCTCCCCCCCCCCCACACACACACACACTCCAAATTTTGTGGCGACGTTCCTGGTCCAACGACTCCCTATCTCCCCTACTCTGCCGTTAATGAGCAATTGTTCAAAGGATACTGCAATTCAGGGCATATTTTAAGGATTTTCCACTGCGTCCCAAAATTAGAAAAGGCGTACCCTGTTGTCGGAAAGGGCACCCTAGGTAGGCTGAAAAGGGCACTGTGCGCACAGGTGCAGAACAGCAGACAAGTTGTTTCGGGGTCAAAACCAACAAATTCCGTTATAATTCCAAGCAGAGGTCATCGGAATTCGCTTTCTTGTGCATTAATACCTAACTCATTTTAAACAAGCTTTCCTATGAAAATACTTCGATTTCTTTATTATATCAAAAACAGGAAATGTTTTTTTTTCTCATCAATTAAGTATTTTCTCATATTTTGAGACTCAAGTCGTTTATATTGTTATTTCTTAAATGTTTGTTATCGTCCCACGGAACCCATCTTCAGAATCTTATTTCGATAGACGGCTTCTACAATTGGTAATGATCCCCTAAAAGCCGCTAGAATCGGCATTAACCCTCGTTAGTGCAGGAAAGGGGCGATGCCACCCCTCGGTTTTTCGTAAATAACTAGCATTTCGTTTGATGTTTCTTTTGAGGTTCGTTTGATGTTCGTTTGATGTTCGTTTGATGTTCGCGTTTTATGTTCGTTTGATGTTCGTTTGATGTTCATTTGATGTTCGTTTGATGTTCGTTTGATGTTCGTTTGATGTTCGTTTGATGTTCGTTTGATGTTCGCGTTTTATGTTCGTTTGATGTTCGTTTGATGTTCGTTTGATGTTCGTTTGATGTTCGTTTGATGTTCGTTTGATGTTCGTTTGATGTCCGTTTGATGTCCGTTTGATGTTCGTTTGATGTTCGTTTGATGTTCGTTTGATGTTCGTTTGATGTTCGTTTGATGTTCGTTTGATGTTCGTTCGATGTTCGTTTGATGTTCGTTTGATGTTCGTTTGATGTTTCGCTTGATGTTCGTTTGATGTTCGTTTGATGTTCGTTTGATGTTCGTTTGATGTTCGTTTGATGTTCGTTTGTTTTTCGTTTGATGTTCGTTTGATGTTCGTTTGATGTTCATTTGATGTTCGTTTTATGTTCGTTTGATGTTCGTTTGATGTTCGTTTGATGTTCGTTTGATGTTCGTTTGATGTTCGTTTGATGTTCGTTTGCTGTTCGTTTGATGTTCGTTTGATGTTCGTTTGATGTTCATTTGATGTTCGTTTGATGTTCGTTTGATGTTTGTTTGATGTTCGTTTGATGTTCGTTTGATATTCGTTTGATGTTCGTTTGATGTTCGTTTGATGTTCGTTTGATGTTCGTTTGATGTTCGTTTGATGTTCGTTTGATGTTCGTTTGATGTTCGTTTGATGTTTGCTGGAGATCAGCAGGCAGAGGTGGCAGAGGAAAGGCACAGCACAACACCCTGGTGTCAACATCCTTGGCAGGTGAGAAGTGTGAGAAACATGGGTAGCACGAATAATCTGTAAACATTTGCAAATTGTATTCATTTGCATGGCACCCAAGCTATATCATAGTCATCTAGATCTTTTGGAAATAACTGAACTACAAATATACAAAAATGTTTATTTAGTTATAGGAGGATGGATTATATAGGAGGATGGAGGATTATAGGAGGACTGAGTAGTTTTTTTCCGGTTTCCATCGTCGGTTTATTGCATATTCAATCGTTCAGTCAATCATACATCATCGATAATTCAGTCATCAATCATATGGATCACATTTCGACACATGACACATTTTCATTCTAACACTTTTTTTTCCAGATCACAACATATATATTTCGGAAAACTCCATAAAAAGACATCAAACATACACACATGAACATGAACATTGCATCAACAGCGTGCGGCCCGCCTGGCCAAGCCGGAACGGTGCCCGCGACATTGGCAAAACCGCCCCGGCTCCGGGGAGGTCTGGGGTTACCGCCCCGGCCGGGGAGAGCTGTGGAGTACCTCCCCGGCGCTCCAGACAGGCCGCAAGCCCACGCCCGACACTGCCTCGCACGACGTCACGAGCCAGAGGATCGGCCGACCGGGCGCGCGACCCGTCAGTCCGTTAGACTGGCGTGCCGCGCGCCCGGCCGGCCGACCGGCCCTTGCAAGGGCCGGTCTCAGGTTGGCCCGGTTGGGTAAGGCTCACACATGCATAGTGTTTTTTTTTCGTCAGTTTTTTTTAACTTTTCAATAGCCAGGTTTTACAAACGTTGATCAGAATCACTCAGTTTCTCCTAAATAGTTAAGTGTCCTCCATTTCATATTAAACTCCTCCATTCTGTCATTTAACTTTGCACTGTACTTCTCACTGTGCAGGTCTGACCGAAGAATAGCTAATAGTAATATTACCGAAGGTCGGTTCTTTGAATAAATCATTTGTATACCTGCACTAACTACATGGTTCATAATCAGACAGTCGTCACCTCCCAGTACTATTTCATTGATGCTAATTTTTTCTGCTAATCTACCCAGTTGTTTACTTATAAACCACGCCTTTAATTCGTTCCAAAAGTTGTGTACCCTTCTACAATACCAAAATTTGTGTAGTATGTTTTCCCGCTGCGTGCAATGCTCACAAGCATCTGAGTTTGTTATCTTCATTTTCTCAAGTGAACTGTTTGTTCCTACTATGCGGCTGATAACTTTATATCTAGTGGTCCTTTACTGAACCGGGGTATCTCTTAAGCTTGTATAGACATTTGTCCAATTCACTTCTCGAAGTCTATGTTCCCACGCCCCTTCCCACACATTATTAAGTTGTTTGGTTTTACTCCGTACTAATATCTTGTTTAGGTGGGATGTTCCTGTATTTTCAGAGACAATTATAGTGATGAATGGGTCCATAGTCGGTTCGGTTAGTTTCATTCTTTCTTTAGATTCCTTCCATTCACCAGGTATACTACTTAATAAAGCCCTATAATCAAGAAATGTAGCCTGGATGTTATATATCTGTTTCAGTTCTTCATATTCCATCAATGAACCATCTGACTTTAACAGATCATTTAACGTTCTAATACCTTTTTCGTACCATTCCTTAATCCATGTAATCTTAAATTTTGTGGTATCTGAAGAAAAAAATAGGACTGGCAGTTATTTGGTGAGTGTTTAGTTTATATTCCTCTTTAAAATCGGCAAAGGCAAAAAGAATCTCCCTCCAAAATTTATTTTTAATGCGGACTGCCTTCCTTCTCAGCGCGGTGTGACCCATTTGCCAGAATTATACATTTTTGCTTGTTACTTTACTTGCTATATCATTCCATATCGTCCGTTTCGTAATAGATCTCCTAATCCAAGTAATTTTTAAAGCTGTCATATAAGACTTGAGATCTAGCATACCCACTCCTCCATTTAGTGTTCTGTTTTGCCATGCCAAAGAAACGTGTATAAGGCTTTTGTCAACTCCTTAACAATCGATTGGGGTGGATTTGGAATTGTCATAAAAAGATAACTTATCTTCGATACTAGTAATGACTTTATTATTGTTACTTTTCCTTGTAATGATACATTTCTATACATCCATTTAGCTATTTCCCGTCTTATCTCGTTTACCTTCTCTGTGTACACCTCGGTTATATTGTGCAGGCTGTTTTCAAAGGTGATGCCTAATATTTTGAATGTCCTACACCACTGTACAGACACATTTCTCTGAAAAATGTCTGCATCTCTGTACGGGGCTCCAATCCACATGGCTCGCGTTTTGTCTAAGTTTGGACTCAAACCAGAGAACTTAGCGAACCATCCAAGCTCCTGAAACAGCTTCATGATGCATTTGGCTCTATCAGGCATACTGTGTCGTCGGCATACATTGAAAGTTTGTGTTCTTGATTGGCTGTTTTTATTCCTTCGATTTCTACATTACATTGGATTCTTTCTGCCAAAACATCCATGACCAATATGAATAAATAACAGCTCAACGCATCTCCCTGTCTACATGATCTACCCAACTTTATCTTATCTGACAGATGCCCGTTATACAGAACCCTAGCAAAAGATCCAATGTATAATGTATTAAACCATCCTGTGATATTGGGCGGGAAATTCCGTCTTTCGAGCACTTATCTAATGAAAGACCAACTCACTGAATCAAATGCTGCTTCAATGTCCAAGCTTAACACAATTCCGCTTATTTGTTCCTGATTCATATACTGTATAGTATCATATATCATCCTAATATTATCTCCAATAAATCTCCTTTTCAGATAAGCAGACTGACAAAGAGCAATCATCTTTCCTAGTACCACTTTTAGTCTGTTTGCAATAGTGCCCGATATTATTTTGTAACTAACGTTTAGCAGTGTTATGGGTCTGTATGATTTTATTAGCTCTCTTGGTTTTGGTAATAATACAATTATTCCCTCTTTTAGTGTTTGTGGAAGTGTGCTTTTTGATAAACTTTCAGTACACATAGCTTGAAAGAACTCCTTTAAATCTACCCAGAAAAATTTATAAAACTCCACCGAAAAGCCATCGCTGCCTGGTGATGTTCCATTTTTCATATTAAACAGAGTCGACCCTAATTCAGATAGAGTCATTGGCTCTTGTAGACTCATTCTGTCTGAGTCAGCAACTTTTGTTAATGCCACCTCCGAAAAATAGTCATCACAATCCCCATCTAATATATTTTCGTTCTGCTGACAAAACTTTCTTTCAAAAAAATATTTGAATGCTTTTAAAATATGTTTGATTTCTTTTGACTCCTTCCAATGTCTTTATAAAGGGGATCCTTTTGCTCTCGTACCTTCTTTTTCCAGTGTCAAGAAATATTTAGACGGCTTTTCCGAGTTCTCTCTCCATATGGCTCGTGACCTAATTAAGCTTCCTCTTAACCTCTGCTCTCTAATCTGCTCCAAATCTTTCTTTTTTCTATGGAGATGCTCGCTTGTTTCATGACTACCTATCTGATCCATTTCTTTTTCCATCTCGCATATGCCCTCTAGTTGCCTTTCCAGAATCCTCTCCTCTCTTTTCTTTTGGATACCGAAGGAAACTGTCTCCCTCCTTACAATTAACATCAAAACTTCGAAGAAAAGCGATGGGCTTATAGTAAGCTCTACTCGAGTAGGATTTTCCATAACGTAATCTTCTCTGTAAATAGGTAGTGCACATTCCCGTACTGTAGTCTTTATTGTCTTTTTTACTAAGTTTATATAATTCGAATCTTTAAGTAAAGACGCATTGAATTTGAACAAACCTCTCCTTCTCGGCTGCCTTGCAATGTCTAATTTCACTGATATTATGGAGTGGTCTGACCTGTATCCTGGCTGGATTTCAGCTTTTTTGACATAACCCTCCAAACAACTGCTTATGAGGAACATGTCTAGTCTGGCCTGCTTAACCATAGGACTCCCTACGCGCCATGTATACCTTCTAACCTCAGGATTTCTTTCTCGATATATGTCTATCAGTCCGTTTTCAGACATCATTATTTTTACAGCCTCTCTTGCCCGGGTGTTATTTTCCCGCCTGTAGTTAAAATTGTCTATATTTTGATTTAGTGTTAAGTTGAAATCACCTGCAATTATAATTGGTATATCCTCTTCACCTATAACCCTGTGTATGTTCTTAGCCAAGGTTTCATAGAAATTAGAGTCATCAGAGTTGGGACCATATATATTTACTGCAGACAAAAATCTGTCGTATCATGTACTTTAGCCCTAGTAATGATAAAGTTTCGATCATAGTCTATACATGTATCCCTGAAGCTAATATCTATATTTTTGGTCAGTATTGCTACGCCCCTTGCTTTGTTTGTATAAGGCGCTACTATGACATCCGTTCCCCATGCATTTATGAAATAGGGAACTCCTATTTTCCTACAGTGGACATCCTGCAGCAAACAAATATTAAAATCCTGATTCCGTAAGTAACCAAATACATCCTTCCTTTTCTTGAAATCTCCTAAACCCCTACAGTCAAAAGATGCAAGTTTAATTTCACTCATAGTTGAGATTTAATCCTTGACTTTAGAATGGGAACATGACAATCACCTCCCCTATTTTAACAAAACTGATCAACGTCTGATTGAACTCCTAACCTGGCAACCAACACAAACAGACACCCACACACTAGAAACGCGCACACTTACTCTCTGCACATACCAACAACTCGATTTCAACACATACAATACAGCTCGAGTAGCAAGACATCGTCATTGATAACCGATGTTCATGTATCATGATTAACTGCAACAGAAGGCCTGCAACTTTCTTATATCCATTTATTTTTTGTTTATGTTTTATCTTTTTCCGTTTCACTTTTTCCACTCGTCTCATACCTATCATTAGCGATACGGAGTTGCATGACATTTCGCATATGAGTCCGCACTCGCTCCATTCAATTACTGACCTGCAAATAATCATTTCAAGTACGCACGGATATCGCCTGTTCTCGTCCCATCCGCGTCGGCGTGCGCTCCGCCGCCGCTCCTTGGTCCCGGCGGAACACTGGAGGTGCGCCTCCCCACTCTATCCCGTCCGCGAGATCCACCAGGCACCGTTCCCACCTCCATGCGCGCCGCGCTAGCTGTCATCTCGCGCTCCGTGCGCCGTACCTCAGTCAGAGGCGAGTCCAGGTACACAGGGCGAGAGGCCGCCCCGTCCGGTCCCGACTGGCTGCCAGCCTCCGCCGCCGCCGCCGCCGCGCGCCGCAGCCGGTCCCCCGCGTCCGCATCAGCTTCCCGCCGGTCCTCCGGTCGGCCGGCGCCAGGTCGCCCAGTCAGGGGCCGCCCCAGGCGAGGCGGACGGGCGGCCTGAGCCGACCGATCCAATCCGGGCTCGCCGGTGCTCAGCCCAGCTCTAGACGCTGCTGTGCATCCTGACCGGGCTTCCTCACTCACGCCAACGCCCTGCCGATCCGCCTGCGGGCCCGAACCAGGCCGCCCGGCCAGAGGCGGACCAAGCTAAGGAGCGCGAGTGACGTTCCGGCCCGGCTCCGGCCGGTCCCCACCCCGCGCCCCGGCAGGTGTCCGTGCCGGGCTCGCCTCCGCGCTCTCGCCGCGGGCCAGCGGGACAGCTTCTGCCGGTATCACCATTGCCCGCTCGGGGTCACGTGGCCCCTGCATGTCAGGCGCAGGGGCGCCACCAGGTTCCGCTGGTCGGGGAGGCTCCACCGAGACTGAATGAGCTACGCCAAATTGTTGCAGCATATGCTCCGCCTCCTCTCTACTTCTGACCCTCGTGAGTCGGTCATTCCTGCTCACAGCAAAAAGCACTTCTCCTCCTCGCGTCAGCACAGTTGACAGCCTCTTCTCCCTTCGCTCGTGGAGGAGCAGGTTGAACACCTCCTGTCTCATTGGAGTCAAGTTTTCACTTATGAAAATGCTGTGACCTCTCAGTTTGTATTTGGCCCTGTAGACTTGGTCTCTTAGCGAGCCCTGTTCATCCCCTGTGAATCTGACTAGCAAACGATTTCTCGGCAGACGCTTCACATAGACTATTTGTCCAGGCAGGACATCTAGCTCAAGCAGTCTGTTGATCAGAGCTGCGACTGCTGCTTCGAGCCTATCATCACTTTCAGGGATGTGTAGGTCTCGTCCCGCGAATATCAGTTGTGGTCTCCTCCTCAGCTTCTCGGCTTCCTTCCTCTCCTGCTCCAGTTGTGCAACTCTATATTTGATATTTTGCCAGTCATCATACATGTATTTCAGATCCTTTTCTAGAACATGCACCTTTTTTGCCGTTGCTGTGATGGATTCGTACGCAAAATTTAGCGATTCTTCAATGCTACCTATTCTTTGATCGAGCGCTCTTTTTATCTCCTTTACAGCCTCACCGGTTTTCTTCTCGATGAATGCTTTCAGTTCCTCCACCGCTCCATCTTCCTTCTCCTTATCCGGTGTTCCCGACTCGTGGTGTCTCTTCCGCTGCTTTGTCATCTCACTGACAGGCGCGCCGTGGTTCACCGCTCACTGCTCTCGCGGAGCCGCCCGCGCGCACGTCCACCCTCCACGGCTGCCCGGCCGTGACTGCGAGGACTGAGTAGTTAAAAGTTAACACATTTGTGTAATGTATAGAGTTTAGTGCTTGTGCGAGGAACATATTTGATATAATTAATAAACTAAAAAACATGACCTTTTCCTCGAAAATGTGAAAATCCAATGTTATCCAAATGTTATTATTACGTTGTAATATTTCGGCCACAGGCCTTTATCAAACAGTAAAACATGTTTTACTGTTTGATAAAGGCCTGTGGCCGAAATATTACAACGTAATAATAACATTTGGATAACATTGGATTTTCACATTTTCGAGGAAAAGGTCATGTTTTTAGTTTATTAATTACATTTGTGTAATGTGTTAACTGTTAGCTACTCAGTGCTCATGCTGGGCTTTACATATATTACATATATTACATATACTACGACGGGCTCTGAAAAGCCGCGGCTTTACTGTGGAATGTGGATGTTCCCGAATAAAGTATATGTCTATGTTTATGGTCAACCCTATTCCCTGCGGGGGCAGATTCTGCCCCCCCCCCCCCCGGTGTTTTTTTCACTTGCCGCTTCTAAACCGTTAGGCAGCGTCTTGAAATGTTGTGACTTTCCCCAAAATTGAATAACGCTGTTGTGCTAAAATTTTGACAAATAGGCCCAGCAGAGGCGGTCCCAGGCTATTGTTTTGGGGAGGGAGTTACGAATACGGTTGTGCGGCGCATACTTCCTTCGTAGTTTGCGGTGTAATAAATGCGTCAGAAACATTTGCAATGCCATATGCATCATGAATACTGGGATTGAACATATTGTTTGGCAGAGGCGCACTCAGATACAAAAAAAATGGGAGGCGATACCCTCCCTCAAATTAGGTTTAACTTCAAATTAGTAAGATGATAAAAAGCGTTACGCGCATGGTGCCCCCACGTTGTTTACCTGGATCCGCTTATGCGCAATATATTACATTTAACAAATTACTGCAAATAATACTCACATGTGACGTTCATATCACACCAGCCAAGCAAGATCAGCACCTATTTGTTATTTAAAAAAAAATCGCCCCACTTTATATCCCCTGAATACGCCTATGATTTTTCATTTTGGAACTTGTCTTTTTATATTTTACAAACATGTACATTTCAAGCTAAACAAAATGTGCCATGAAAATCGATCAAACCACATGACAACAATGATCTTGAAATTTTTTTATTTTTGCACCCTCCCCCCTTTAAAAAAATCGAGGTCTATAAAGAAATATCTTTTAATCACAAGTCGAATGGTATTTGTCCCATCAAAATCGACAGAGCGGTTCTCGAGATCTCTGGGGGAGGGGTGCAGAATCTGCCCCCCCCCCCCCGCCCTGCAGGTTAACGTAATTCTGGCCGGCCGCAGGGAATGAGGTTAAATGAAATGTGAATTTTATTTAGTACAAGGCCCTGAGTGGAACTTGCATGGACAGCAAATTAAATTGGCTGTTGTTGTGCGGTCGCTTAGGTTCAGGTGATCTATTTTACATAGAAAGTGTGGACACCTGCCATTTAAATATCGCTCTGCTGTTTTGTTCATTTCCGGCTGCGGGCACACACGCGACAGTTCTTCTTAGGAAAAATTGTCATATATTTCCATATAGATGACGTTTCAGCGATGCCTTATTTTCAAAAATGCACGAATTGCTGTGTGTCACGTAAAGAAGCTAGCAACATCAACAACGAAACATAAACACCAGCAAACATAAACACCAGCAAACATAAACACCAGCAAACATAAACACCAGCTAACATAAACACCAGCAAACATAAACACCAGCAAACATAAACACCAGCAAACATAAACACCAGCAAACATAAACACCAGCAAACATAAACACCAGCAAACATAAACACCAGCTAACATAAACACCACCAAACATAAACACCAGCTAACATAAACACCAGCAAACATAAACACCAGCAAACATAAACACCAGCAAACATAAACACCAGCAAACATAAACACCAGCAAACATAAACACCAGCAAACATAAACACCAGCAAACATAAACACCAGCAAACATAAACACCAGCAAACATAAACACCAGCAAACATAAACACTAGCAAACATAAACATCAGCAAACATAAACACCAGCAAACATAAACAGCAAACATAAACACCATCAAACATAAACACCAGCAAACATAAACAGCAAAAATAAACACCAGCAAACATAAACACCAGCAAACATAAGCCATGTTTAGTCAGCCGTCAGCTGGTGAGCCTCGCTGACGTCATTATATCTGAACCGCAGAGCTGCTCATGACACGTCCGCTGTGTGCCAGGGGCGCAGCCAGGGGCTCAGTCAGGGGCGCAGCCAGGGGCGCAGCCAGGGGGCGCAGCCAGGGGCGCAGCCAGGGGGCGCAGCCAGGAGCGCAGCCAGGAGGCGCAGCCAGGGGCTCAGTCAAGGCCTCGGCCAGGGGCCTCAGCCAGGGCCTCAGCCAGGGGCTTAGTCAGGGGCGCAGCCAGGGGGTGCTTTGGGGGCTAAAGCACCCCCGTCGCGGCTCAGAGGGGCCCATCTCGGGTTTTAAATAGGCCCATTGTGGACTCAGAAATGGCCCATGTCAGGCCTGATAAAAGTATTATATAAAAACAGTCAACTCCTCATATTAATTTATTAATGACCAAGACGCGTTTCTATAACTTCTTCAGTTGGTCATTAAAAACAGCACTATTTAAGTGCTATTTTTAATGACCAACTGAAGAAGTTATAGAAATGCGTCTCCGGTCATTAATAAATTAATATGAGGAGTTGACTGTTTTTATATATGTCAATATGAATATTAACAAAAGTATTATAGCGATAAAAGTATGTAAAATATTTTTTTTTTTTTTGCAGGGGTATCAGCCAATGCTAAGGGGCCCACTTCGGTTAGCCAGCCCCCCCCCCCCCACGTCGCAAAATACTGGTTGCGCCCCTGGACCTGTGTCCGGACAACACAGTCGCCGCCTCCAGCATATCAATTTGCCTGTCCTGGTGGGGGGTGGGGGTATGTTGACCCCTCCTAAGGTTTTTTTGGGGAATAGCGTTAGCATTGCCGCCATTTTGTGCATAGCTGTTCGCACGTCAATGACTCACACATAGGCGTAGGAACAGGGGGCGGGGTCTATGGCCCCCTCACCTTTCGGCCAATATTTTTGCTTTAAAAAAAATATTTTTCTCCGTGTGAATTTGTATTGAATGGCAAAAGGTTCGCCAAGGCGAGAAGAGCCCAAATATGCAAATAAAATTTGCATAGGGGGTTGGATTTCTCTCAATACGAGATCAAAGTTTCACTGGCTCCCTCACTTTTCATGACGCTCCGACGTCCATGGATTCACATTTTGTTTTGTTGTTCAATATCGGTCAGGTCAGCTCAGGTCAGGTCCCCAGGTCAGGTCACCAGACACGATCACGTCAAGTGACCATACCTCCAATATGATTTGTAATCGCGCCAAAGTCACATAGTTTGACCAAGCAGTGTGCAACTCTAAAATGTAATATGGTCATAGGTACTCGCAATTCGTTCATCTCAAATTTGTGCCTATTGTTTTGGAATGTCAAAAAAATCATACGGTAAGTAGCTATTGGTTTGATTGTTGGATACGATGAAATTCACATCTTGAGCCCCTTTAGTTTAATTTTCGCTTATATTGTTTTTGCTCTCTCTTTTTTCGATATCTGTCAAACGATCACCACTATAGTGATGTTATGTAAAACGGCGCACATAAGACAATAAAATACAGTCACATCATGATATAAATACATTTTATAGATTTATATTTTAAATAGATTATTATTTATATAAATAGAGGGGCATGTTTTGCACAGCACGTTCTTGTCACTGTTAACTGTATCATGTGCAATTTGCGTAAATTTGCAGCTCTAAATTGATATCTTCGTCGAACAATGGCCATGAAGCGTTGCGATCAGGGGGACAGACGGTACTGTGCGATTGCTACTATCAGCGCGCACGAGCTGTTTGGTCGAATTGCTATTGGTCGGCGCTAACGATATGTTACCAGTTTAATCGATAGTTGCAGTGCTTCTAGTCACTGGCGGATCCAGCCGTAGGTTTTG
>JAXIVJ010006616.1:52500-65758 GCA_036785665.1 Chirona hameri
AAAAGCCCAAGGGTCACTTCAGTTCGTCTAGGGGCCCCTCCGACCTTTTCAACGCCCTTCCGGCCTGTTCAGGGACTCATCTGGGATCCGCGAAAAGACATGATGTGGAGTGGGTGATATATATTAAATACAAAGAAGACTTACTCCACAATACAAAAAAAATCGGAGCTTTCGGGTATATTGTAACACCCTTCGTTAGCGATTAAGAGGCATTCGGTAGCAGGTAATTGCTCGTCTTAAAAACAAGCAATGACTGAGGCCATTCTTATACAAATAAATCGAGCCGTGACTCGATTTTTTTTTAAATTATGAACTCAGGACCCGGCGCGGAAGATGTTTAGCGTCGAAACAGCGCCTTGGATAATGTCGAAACAGCGCCTTGGATAATGTCGAAACAGCGCCTTGGATAATGTCGAAACAGCGCCTTGGATAATGTCGAAACAGCGCCTTGGATAATGTCGAAACAGCGCCTTGGATAATGTCGAAACAGCGCCTTGGATAATGTCGAAACAGCGCCTTGGATAATGTCGAAACAGCGCCTTGGATAATGTCGAAACAGCGCCTTGGATGTCGAAACAGCGCCTTGGATAATGTCGAAACAGCGCCTTGGATAATGTCGAAACAGCGCCTTGGATAATTTGGTGATTCCATCACGTTCCTGGAGTCTTTGGAATATCTCAGCAACTAGGGTGAATCTGGAGAAGTGAAGTAATGGTTCAATTCCGAAAATAATGTTTATATAGGCCATTCTCGCGCTAGTCAACGCCCTGGTCGTCTCGCAAATTAGATATTGTATCTCGGTGTACGGCAGTAGCACCAAGCGGAACGTCTCTCGTATTAAACAAATACTTAACTATTCAGCTAAAGTAATTTTCGGCCGCAAAAAGTATGGCCATGTGTCTGATTTGCTGAGGCGACTGGGGTGGCTCAGTGCGAAGCAACTTGTGTACCACGCCCTGAGTCTCGTGCACAATGTGCGTTGTAGCGGTGAGCCGGAGGTATATATAGCCATTCCCCCACTACAACTACACAATCAGCAAGTAGCCACAACTGACATAGACAAAGCAGCAGCCCTCAATGAACACTTCGCGACACAGGCTGAAATCGGACCGCCACCAACACTTCCAGCTCACAACCCATGTCCAAGGACTGTACCTGTACCCCCTCTGAACCAAATAGCTATCACTGAACAGGAAGTCCTGTCAACACTTAACTCTCTGAACCCGCACAAATCAACTGGCCCGGACCAACTTCCAACCAATATATTGAAATTGACTGCTTTATTAATAGCGGAACCACTCACCAAGCTTTTCATCAAATCCCTTTCCTCCTCAAAATTTCCGAAACTCTGGAAGGAAGCTAACATCTCGCCCATTTACAAGCGAAAGGGATCGGCATCAGATCCCCAAAACTACAGACCAATTAGCCTGCTCTGTTGCCTCTAAAAAAATCTGGAAAAAAATTGTATTTAAACATATTTATGATCATCTAACGAATAACTCCCTCCTTTCTGATATGCAGAGCGGGTACAGGCCTCACCACAGCACACAATTGCAACTATCATACATGACGGACAGTCTCTATAAAGCCCTAGACAGACGACGCGACTTTACAGCAGTGTACTTGGACGTGACAAAATACTTTGACAGAATATGGCACGCTGGACTTTTATTCAAATGCGAACACGACACTACATCACTGACTCACTGTTAGAAGGGCTAAAATCTTACCTGACGGACCGCAGACACAAAGTTCGAGTAGGCGACGCCCTTTCGACTCCCGTGACGATAAATGCCGGATGCCCGCAAGGATCTATCCTCGGCCCACTTTTAGCACTTCTCTATCTCGACGGGCTTCCGGACCAATTGACAAACACGGCCCTCTTTTATGCTGACGACATTTCATTATACGCCTCTCATACCCCTGACACCATGACACAAGTCTAAACCTCCCTTCAAAAGGACCTAGAAATCATCGAAAATTACGAACAACAGTGGGTCATAATATTTAGCCCATCTAAAACTTTCACTCAGACATTTTCCAAAAATAACCACCACGATTTACCCAAACTAAAGTTCTCAGGACAGCCGATTACCAAGACAGACACCCATAAACACTTAGGATTAATTCTTTCAAAAGATCTTCGATTCCAAAATCAAGTTAACGCTATTGTCAGGAAAATAAACATTGCCCTCAGTCCTCTATACCCCATAGCCAAATATCTGCCACGACAAGTACTCGATACAATTTTCAAGACGTACATACGACCTCACTTTGACTACTGCCACTGCATCTACGACGGCCACCTGACAATATCCGACGAATTACGACTAGAACGACTGCAAAACAGAGCTGCGAGACTGGTTGCAAACACACTTCCAAGAACCTCAACAGGCAAGCTACGACTCGAACTTGGATGGGACAGTCTCAAGACTAGACGTAAAATGCACAGGTTATTACTATACGGACAGATAAAGAACAACACAATTTGTATACCAGAATATATTAGAAACATGATTCCCGAAACAAGACTAAAAGATACGAGACGAACTCTAAGAAATGCAAAGTTACTGACACTGCCACATTTCCGGACCTCCATGTATCAGAAAGCTTTCATCCCGAAGTCATCCCAAAACTGGAACTCCCTGCCCCAATCTATCCAACGCTGGCAGGACCGGAAGCAGTTTAAACGCAGCATCACAGCACTATACGCCACACCGCACCCTCCACACTATTTCACTTTAGGTACAAAACTAGGTAATACACTACACACACAGCTCAGACTGGGGATGTCAAGGCTAAATGCACATCAATATTCTATACAAAGGAACACGGACCCTGCATGTTCCTGTGGCCATAATCAGGAAAACACAAACCACTTCATTCTAGACTGCCCACGTTTCACTTCAGCAAGAACGGATCTTTTCAGACAGGTTTCATCACATCTCAATGTCGACTTTCAAACATTAACCAACACAATGAAAATAAATATACTCCTTCTGGGTCATAACACAACAAAAGACTCTACACTGTTAATCGCCAATGACTTCCAAAAATTCCTGCTTATTACTTGTCGCCTCTTGTAAACTAAATCCACGGATCTGCGCCGACATAATCATCCATGACTGACTCGCCTTCACCGGACAGAAAAGCTGGACTTCACTAAGCTGACCAGGTGGTGGTGCCGCGACTTAAGCTTTGGCTTTTGCACCATCACCTGGACAATCATTGTCATCATCCCATCATAGCAATAAATGTTGTTGTTTGTTGTTGTTGTAGGTCTTGGCGGCCGGTCTCACCACTGTAGCCGAGGCTCGCGGCCGTGACCGTGACGCCGTGACGTTGTCATGCGGCACGACCACCTGTTGTACGTGCCGCGGTCGCGCACCGAAATGGGGAGGAGGCGGTTTGGGTGCAGGGGACCGGCGTCGTACAACGCCCTGCTACCCGATCTGTCGCGGCTCCCTCCGCACCTGTTCAGTCGCCGTCTGAGGCGGCACCTCAGCGATGGCCGGTCGGCACAGGTGTAATCCTAATGTCTCGATGAAAGTTTATATTTAGTTTCGACTAATGTGTGCTTGTGTGACTTTTTGCTGTGTGACGTTGTGCGTGTGCGTTGTATGTTCCGACCACATCCCTGTAGTTTTATATTTATCAGTGACGAGAGGTAGTAATAGCCGCAAGTATATTGCGGAATGCCTCAATAAACAGTATGAGTATGAGTGTCAACAACCCCACATGGGCACCGTCGGTAGGCACACTCCCTTTAACCTCCCCATTATAAGTCAATGGGAAAATATGGCAATGCTTCCATCTCAGGGAATACGCATTAGATCAGACCATTATTTCAGGATCATCTTACCTTAGCTCATTATTCGACCCAGGCACAATTTTTACTCAGCGATCCCTACAAGGTCAGTTGAGGTCATCTGAGGTCATCAGCATTGATTTGCCTATGACTCTTGAAAAATAGCGATGTGGGACCACAACCACGGTGCTCGTCTCGTTGAGACGTGTTAAACAATTTGCAACATAACCTACCAGTAAGGCGCCGTAGTTGGCGATGAACGAGCGAGCGCGAGGGAAATGTGCGATGAGGTTGGTATGCGCACGCATGTGGGTGCTGCTCAGGCGCGTAACCACCACTGAGGTCACTGGGGATCAGTCCCCAGTAACATTTTCGGATTTTAACATTATGCCTATGGGCGTTGCATGGAAAGCATCGACTTCACAGTGCCTCCGTCCCCACCTACTTTTGGAAGGTGGTTACGCCTATGGTGCTACTGTGCTAGTACTGTTGCCTAACACCACACCAAATTTCAACTTGATCGGACCTATAGTGTCTGAGATTAAAAAAGTGTGCATGTGCGCACCGTACGTGCACACGTGCAGAGGCACCCCACCCCTGACCAGGGGCGTAGGTTCCTATTCAGTTAGGGGGGCTTCAGCCCTCCCCCCCCCCCAACTTGTGGCTCATCCCCCCAACTTGTTAGTCAGCTCCCCCAACTTCACAGAATAAATATTAGACAAACAAAACAGTATGAAAGAAAAAGGAAGTGAAAACAAAACAGATTTAACATATTACTTATTATATAAACTAAAGATCAACACTATTTATTTACAACCAGGTAGCCTAAACAGTAAACAACCATGTACACACACATTAAAATATGGCACTTTATGAGATATGTACATGGTAAAATGAGCAAAGCAAGACATCCCAATTTGGCTTTGGTCCTGTTTAACGAACAAGCATCATAATCCATCTTCACATTAGCCAAAGGTGTGCAGATTTTGAGTACAATTATGGTTATGCAAATGACACTATGAAAAATAAAACAAATATTATTTGACCATCTCACAGTACACAGATCATCATAGGCTGGAACAAAAACATGAATGATCATGGGTCAGTGTCCTAGCTTTGAGAAATTTGGGTGGAAAACAACACCCTATTTATTTAAAAAATCACTTTTTTCACAGTTTTACAGTTAGTTTTCCACTCCTTATCTTAAAATGTATTGGATAATTGGAGCACTGATACTGATTTATGGATGTAATGATTACGACAGCCTGTGGAGGGAAAGACGGGCAAGAATTGGTATAGGTAATAACACGCTGGTGAGCAGGTAATTGTATATTGATAAAGCTGAGTACAATTATGTTTCTTTTGGTTGGATTTTCCACTCCATATGCTTATTTTTAGCCAGAATTTTCCACTCCTCACCCCAGCTCCAAAGCAACCCTAGGACCCTATCATAACTCATAGGTAGGCCTAACAAGTACAAGTAAGAGTGATAGGAATCAGAACCTTCAATTTGCTCATAAATTAAGGCCAGGGTGATACAAAGTGGAGAAGCATATCAGTTTAGGTCATTTTATATATATAAAAAATATATAGATCCAATTTCCAATACCAAAGAACCCAAAACTTGCAAAAACATTAAACAAAACACAACTATTGGAAAACAGAGGAGATCCAAACAAATGCCAACGCGACAACAAAGGCAAGCTACATGCGCAGACTTTGGCATAGCTGCGCCTTATTTGTCTCTTTTATTATTACTAAAGTGATGCTGTTTGGTTTTCGCCTAATTTGTTTGCCTTGTGGGAAATATCAGGGTAATAGAACAACGGGTAGAACAGTAAGAAATGTAACGCCCAAATGAAATAGACAAGATATAATTTGTCTGGGAATTGTTTTGTCTATTATAAATTATAGGTATTGTTTGCTATCCATATTTGGTGTCTGATGTCTGATGTCTGGTGATTTGATTGGTGTCTGATGTCTGTTATATATGTATATTTTGTACATAAAATTGACCTGTAAATAAGTTTAAATATGTATGTCCGGTATCTAACTTATACGATAATGATTACTATCAAATAATGTATATAATGTGTACTTTGTCATACATGTTACGTATATATATATTTATATGTGCATATGTGTATATGTATGTATGTATGTGTATGTATGTATATGTATGTAGGTATGTATGTATATGTATATATATATGTATATGTATATGTATATGTGTATATATGTATGCATATATATATGTATGTGTATATGTATGTATATGTATGTATGTATGTATGTATATATATATATATATATATATATATATATATATATATATATATATATATATATATATATATATATATGTATGTATGTGTGTATATGTGTATATATATGTATATATATATATATATATATATATATATATATATATATATATATATATATATGTATGTATGTATGTATATGTATATGTATATGTATGTATGTATATGTGTGTATATGTATATATATATGTGTATATATGTGTATATATGTGTATATATGTGTGTATATATGTATATATGTATGTTTATATGTATATATGTATGTATGTATATATGTATATAATATGTATATTCTGAATCTGCCGTATAAGCTATTGATGTATATAATGTATATTTAGTCATGCCTATCTGTTACGTGTATCGATAAATAATATGTAGATAATCATCTTAGATCATAAGAAGCAGGCTCGAAAAATGTCAGTGGCCTTTCAAACATCGCATGTGCTTACGATTCTTTTACTGTGATTTGCTGATTGTGATTGTGTTTAAAAAAATATGTATTGCTGAAGAAGCCGCAACGGCGAAATATTCAATATAACTTTTGGCATTTTATATCTTTTAATTAGTATGAGGTTACTGGTTATCTTATTCGATTTATTCATTATGATCAACCTCAATCAGAGTTTCAATCATCTCATATCAATAGAACCTAATGTTAACCTTAGAGAAACTCTAGCAAAAAGACTAACTCTAGCACAAAAAACAGCATACAATAATGAAAGAATCACATTTCTCCTTCAATGTAGAAAGGCCAACGTCATACCTCGCTTCATACATCAGATAGTGACAAGAACTAACCAAATATCATCAAGAAGTCAACATTTTCAAGATCAGAAGAGACGATTCTGCAGAGAAATGCTCAATGAAGCGATCAGAGAATCGTACCGGAAACAAGCTTTCCAGACAAGAGAACAGCGACGTCTATATCGGGATGGACTCAGAGGCAATCAAGACGTAGTCAGGTGGGTGGACCAAGAGGCAGAACGTATCTTCTGGATGTGTGTAGAAGAAAGGAGGAAGATTCTGGTGAAGAAGTTCCGGGATCTTGTGAGCAGTCATCACAGACACTCACAGTCACCGACCGCCCAGCTGGCCGCAACCTCAGAAGAACCCGACGTCGAAGCCGAGAGCCGCGCAGAGGCTCCAGTCGTCACCTCCCACGAGGACACGCCGGACACTGTGTCCACACCAGCCGGAGAAGAGGACATTATACCACATGCGCTGCAAGAAACACAACGACCCAGGACTCACCCTGCAGACGACGACCAGCCACCAGACTCCCGTCTGAAAAATCTGTCGGACATCACTCTAGCGCCAGAGCTCACCCAGCTTCTCTCCAATGGCCCCAAGTACGCTCTAGCACGACGACTCACGGCATCTGTCATCAAGGACACTGAATGTGGCATAGAACGCGGAAACTATGCTCTCCGATGGAAGGTGGATATCGAAAGCCGAAGATCCCAAACGCATCCGTCCGAGCATATCTCAAGACAGACAGCGCCACCGTCACCCGATGCCACTTCGACTACGACTACGACTCCGACTCCGACTCCGACCCCGACCCCGCCTGCTGAAGACGATCGGGGAAACTCTAACCAACCTAATCAGCCAGAACCATCAGAGCAGTCGTCAGGGCGACTACGGCCACGATTTCCTGACGGAGACTGCTCACAGGCGCCTCGTGGGCCGCAGGATCTCGAGCTAGCCCTGCGACAGGTAAAACGTCGGATTTTAGCCGCCTATAAAAACCATAGATCTCCTGAGCTTAACTACTCTCAGGCTCGGTTAAAATCGCTGAAGGACCTATCGCATAACGCAGACGTCGTTGTAAAGCGTTCAGATAAATGCAAGGGGTTAGTTATCCTGAATACTGATGACTATGTTTCCAAAATGCAGAATATCACGCAGCAGTATGAAGTAGTACCGAGAAATCCAACACCGAAACTAGAGGCCATAACCAAACGTGTCATCCATGAGTCATTAGATGGTAAGCTTGAGGACAAGGTCGTCAAGAGTATTCTTCCCCAGTGCTCTCGTACAGCAGAGTTATACGGTCTGCCAAAAGACCATAAAGTCGATATTCCACTCAGGCCAATTGTATCAGCCTGTGACGACCCTGTCGACAAGCTTACCTGGATCCTAGAGAGAGTGGTAACTCAACTGCTGCCCTTTGTTCCAGCTCACTTAAAAAACACGACCCAGTTCCTAGATAAAGTAAAGGACAAATATCCCGAGGGCTTTGAACCAGGTACTATACTCTTCAGTGTGGATGTAGTTAACCTATATGGCAATATCCCAGTGGATGACGGTATCCAGGCCTGTATGTCCATGCTTCGTGAACACGCTCAGCAAGTAAACACATTTGGTATGACCCTGGCAGACATTGAACTCCTTTTGAAGCACTGTCTGACGCAGAACTTTGTGCGATTTGGGTCACAATACTTCAGGCAGCAAACAGGTGTAGCCATGGGCAGCCGTGTAGCACCGCCGCTGGCCATAGCTTTTATGCATACCCTAGAATCCGCATTCCTTAGCACAACAAGGGCACAGCCGTCTCTCTACTTACGGTATATAGATGACGTTTTCGGAGTCTGGCCACACAGACTCCCTAGCCTCCTAGAGTATTTTGAATTTATTAACAGCGTCCACCCATCAATTCAGTTTACTCTAGAGCACACGGGCAACACAGGGACCCTTTCCTTCCTGGACACACTCGTCAAAATCTCAGAGACAGGACGGTACACGACAGAACTTTTCATTAAGCCGATGTCAGCCAACGTGATCCTCCATTTTGACTCTGCCCAGCCCATGTCAGTGAAACGAGCTACAGCTAGGTCCCAGTTTCTGCGGGCACTGAGACTGTCATCACCGGGAGACCCCACAAACCGCAGTCTGGAGAAGATCGACAGACTTTTCCGCGCCAACGGATATCCACCTGCCATACTTCGAAAAACAAGAAAAGAGGCGATTCAAACATACAACAGGAGGGGAACAGACACACATAGTCAGCGCGACAAAAACATGAAAAAAACACCACTTGTACTGCCTTTTGTTGACGATAAACTGTGTAAAAAAGTACATGGTATAGTTAATAACAGTAGGATCAATTTCCAGGTGGCATGGAAGGGGGGAGAAACAGTCGGGAATAAACTGATCAGGTCGGCCCACAGCACCCCTCCCTGTCCAGGTGGAGGCAGACACTGTAACGCATGCCACGCAGGGCTCGCGGGAAGATGCCACTCAAAAAACACGATATACAGGATCGACTGTACGCTCTGTCCTCAGGATCAGTCCTTCTATATCGGAGAGAGCAGGCGCGCCATCAGAAAGCGTTTCAACGAGCATCTCGGTGATGCTAGAAATAAACGTATGGACTCACCATTCGGCATCCACCAAAACAAACATTTAACCACCCCTCTGACATCTCTAAATCTAAAAGTATGTATTCTTGCTCGCGCTTCGGACGGCCCTGACAGAAAAATAAAAGAATCCATCTACATTCGAGACCAAAAACCAACCCTCAACACGCAAACATTCTCATGGCCCCTGACCCCTCATACTGACTAGATCACCCAACGTGCGACCGACTTGAGTTAATTTAGCCTGTTTTGTTCATACATGTTTTTGTACATAAATGTTTGATGTATAATCATACCAAATGTATGTATATGGTGAACATAGTTGAAATGTGCATATATGTATATATAATGTGTATATATAGAAATGTGTATATATGGTGAACATAGTTGTATAAGTAAGTGTTTCGAGATGTGTCAGTGTACATGCGTCTATACATAACAACATGTATTACGTGTCTGATGTCTGTTATATATGTATATTTTGTACATAAAATTGACCTGTAAATAAGTTTAAATATGTATGTCCGGTATCTAACTTATACGATAATGATTACTATCAAATAATGTATATAATGTGTACTTTGTCATATATGTTACGTATATATATATTTATATGTGCATATGTGTATATGTATGTATGTATGTGTATGTATGTATATGTATGTAGGTATGTATGTATATGTATATATATATATGTATATGTATATGTATATGTGTATATATGTATGCATATATATATATGTATGTGTATATGTATGTATATGTATGTATGTATGTATGTATATATATATATATATATATATATATATATATATATATATATATATATATATATATATATATGTATGTATGTGTGTATATGTGTATATATATGTATATATATATATATATATATATATATATATATATATATATATATATATATATATATATATATATATGTATGTATGCATGTATATGTATATGTATATGTATGTATGTATATGTGTGTATATGTATATATATATATGTGTATATATGTGTATATATGTGTATATATGTGTGTATATATGTATATATGTATGTTTATATGTATATATGTATGTATGTATATATGTATATAATATGTATATTCTGAATCTGCCGTATAAGCTATTGATGTATATAATGTATATTTAGTCATGCCTATCTGTTACGTGTATCGATAAATAATATGTAGATAATCATCTTAGATCATAAGAAGCAGGCTCGAAAAATGTCAGTGGCCTTTCAAACATCGCATGTGCTTACGATTCTTTTACTGTGATTTGCTGATTGTGATTGTGTTTAAAAAAATATGTATTGCTGAAGAAGCCGCAACGGCGAAATATTCAATATAACTTTTGGCATTTTATATCTTTTAATTAGTATGAGGTTACTGGTTATCTTATTCGATTTATTCATTATGATCAACCTCAATCAGAGTTTCAATCATCTCATATCAATAGAACCTAATGTTAACCTTAGAGAAACTCTAGCAAAAAGACTAACTCTAGCACAAAAAACAGCATACAATAATGAAAGAATCACATTTCTCCTTCAATGTAGAAAGGCCAACGTCATACCTCGCTTCATACATCAGATAGTGACAAGAACTAACCAAATATCATCAAGAAGTCAACATTTTCAAGATCAGAAGAGACGATTCTGCAGAGAAATGCTCAATGAAGCGATCAGAGAATCGTACCGGAAACAAGCTTTCCAGACAAGAGAACAGCGACGTCTATATCGGGATGGACTCAGAGGCAACCAAGACGTAGTCAGGTGGGTGGACCAAGAGGCAGAACGTATCTTCTGGATGTGTGTAGAAGAAAGGAGGAAGATTCTGGTGAAGAAGTTCCGGGATCTTGTGAGCAGTCATCACAGACACTCACAGTCACCGACCGCCCAGCTGGCCGCAACCTCAGAAGAACCCGACGTCGAAGCCGAGAGCCGCGCAGAGGCTCCAGTCGTCACCTCCCACGAGGACACGCCGGACACTGTGTCCACACCAGCCGGAGAAGAGGACATTATACCACATGCGCTGCAAGAAACACAACGACCCAGGACTCACCCTGCAGACGACGACCAGCCACCAGACTCCCGTCTGAAAAATCTGTCGGACATCACTCTAGCGCCAGAGCTCACCCAGCTTCTCTCCAATGGCCCCAAGTACGCTCTAGCACGACGACTCACGGCATCTGTCATCAAGGATACTGAATGTGGCATAGAACGCGGAAACTATGCTCTCCGATGGAAGGTGGATATCGAAAGCCGAAGATCCCAAACGCATCCGTCCGAGCATATTTCAAGACAGACAGCGCCACCGTCACCCGATGCCACTTCGACTACGACTACGACTCCGACTCCGACTCCGACCCCGACCCCGCCTGCTGAAGACGATCGGGGAAACTCTAACCAACCTAATCAGCCAGAACCATCAGAGCAGTCGTCAGGGCGACTACGGCCACGATTTCCTGACGGAGACTGCTCACAGGCGCCTCGTGGGCCGCAGGATCTCGAGCTAGCCCTGCGACAGGTAAAACGTCGGATTTTAGCCGCCTATAAAAACCATAGATCTCCTGAGCTTAACTACTCTCAGGCTCAGTTAAAATCGCTGAAGGACCTATCGCATAACGCAGACGTCGTTGTAAAGCGTTCAGATAAATGCAAGGGGTTAGTTATCCTGAATACTGATGACTATGTTTCCAAAATGCAGAATATCACGCAGCAGTATGAAGTAGTACCGAGAAATCCAACACCGAAACTAGAGGCCATAACCAAACGTGTCATCCATGAGTCATTAGATGGTAAGCTTGAGGACAAGGTCGTCAAGAGTATTCTTCCCCAGTGCTCTCGTACAGCAGAGTTATACGGTCTGCCAAAAGACCATAAAGTCGATATTCCACTCAGGCCAATTGTATCAGCCTGTGACGACCCTGTCGACAAGCTTACCTGGATCCTAGAGAGAGTGGTAACTCAACTGCTGCCCTTTGTTCCAGCTCACTTAAAAAACACGACCCAGTTCCTAGATAAAGTAAAGGACAAATATCCCGAGGGCTTTGAACCAGGTACTATACTCTTCAGTGTGGATGTAGTTAACCTATATGGCAATATCCCAGTGGATGACGGTATCCAGGCCTGTATGTCCATGCTTCGTGAACACGCTCAGCAAGTAAACACATTTGGTATGACCCTGGCAGACATTGAACTCCTTTTGAAGCACTGTCTGACGCAGAACTTTGTGCGATTTGGGTCACAATACTTCAGGCAGCAAACAGGTGTAGCCATGGGCAGCCGTGTAGCACCGCCGCTGGCCATAGCTTTTATGCATACCCTAGAATCCGCATTCCTTAGCACAACAAGGGCACAGCCGTCTCTCTACTTACGGTATATAGATGACGTTTTCGGAGTCTGGCCACACGGACTCCCTAGCCTCCTAGAGTATTTTGAATTTATTAACAGCGTCCACCCATCAATTGAGTTTACTCTAGAGCACACGGGCAACACAGGGACCCTTTCCTTCCTGGACACACTCGTCAAAATCTCAGAGACAGGACGGTACACGACAGAACTTTTCATTAAGCCGATGTCAGCCAACGTGATCCTCCATTTTGACTCTGCCCAGCCCATGTCAGTGAAACGAGCTACAGCTAGGTCCCAGTTTCTGCGGGCACTGAGACTGTCATCACCGGGAGACCCCACAAACCGCAGTCTGGAGAAGATCGACAGACTTTTCCGCGCTAACGGATATCCACCTGCCATACTTC
>JAXIVJ010006617.1:0-65748 GCA_036785665.1 Chirona hameri
AAAGAGCGCGAGGGTGCGAAAGAGCGAGTGAGCGAGAGAAGAAGGGAGAAGTTGAGAGGATTAAACATATTTAGTCGCAAATATTAACTTGAAAATAAGTCTGTCAGAGATCTTCTAATAGAGATTATCACTCTTTCTACGAGCTGAGGTATGAGCTGCTTACAGCTTAGCGTTCGGAAGTTTTAGCGCTTAATGCTTTCATAGCATTGTGAATGTATTAGAAGTGATGCAGATTGCTTCGGAGTCACTAAATCAGTCAGCTCGGACGGAATATGTGATTCGCCTGTCCGGGATGTAGGGCACCGGTCGACTTTTCCGCTGACGTGTTTGACGATTCTGTCCACATGACTGCCCGATGCATGTCAATTAGGCTGGTTGTTGATTGGCCGTATGTAATGATCTATGAATATGCATGGGAGTTATTTCAGAAGCGGTACCTCATCAATAAATAGTTAACTATGCGGTGGCATGTTTGCTTTGTATGCGGAGGAATACGCTAACGTGCTGCTATTCTCTACGACGTTCGAGATATGTCATTTGTTTGCATATAAATTAACAAGTTTACCCAAAAGGCATGCCTGGTATATACCAATGACTGGCGCTTGATCTGGAAACCAGACTCCGTACTGATTACTGAAGTAAAGACGAAACCAACACTGCTATTGGCCTACCACTTAGTGGAACGTGAATGAACAAGGCACAAGTTGCCCAGAAATACGCTGCCCAATCGTACGTGCAGATTGAAGTGATGTTAGCAAAATATAGTAAGCTATATCACATGGGTGAGCTCGTGTAAAATGTCATTATTTGGTTTATATGGATCTCGCCAGCATTGGTTTACTCAAGTAAGGTGGCGTGGTTGAGCTTGTATTTTCAAAAGTCCGCCCTAAGCTATAGATCGGGACAGGGTGCCCTTCGAGAATATGGGGGCATCGAAATATTTTTGCCGATATACGGGTATGCATATACACGTAGGTAGGTGAAGGTTTACCGACTTCCACAAATTTATCTCGCGAAACTGAATTGCAATATACAAATTATTTGGATTTGGCAAATAAATATATCTCGTTGTTTTACATTATTCCAGACGTTTGTTCGTTTAGTTTACTGGTACAACTGATATTACTAATAGCAATACTTTAAAAACAAAATTGTTCTGACAATGTTCTCCAGGGGACGATTGTGTCTGATGACCCAGGAATATTGTGCAGGTGAATCCCGGCACAGATCGGTCCAGGTCAGTATTCAGTAATTGCAGTTGGAGCAGCGGCCCACACCGAGGCGCAGCAAGAATTATGCTAATTAATTGTTCACGATTAGGCGAGCCGTTTCGAAATAGTAAAATGTACGTGCAGGGCCGTGAACACACCTCAGCCTAAGGCACGTGTTGCCGCCTTACGATCCTAATGTCCTCGAGACATTCATCCAACCCGATGTGTGATGACGTATAGGACATGACCCTAAAAATGGGCTCGTAGGCTGTTGGCTCAGTTTGGAGCTCATTGCAGTATAGGCAATCCAGTTCATCACTATAATGGAACTTTGACTCGGGGGCAGCAAGGAACTCAGATTCCCCCCCCCCCTCTCCCCTCCCCCCCCCCCCTCCCCCATTGCTGACCTACGCGCGAATTCGTGATCATGCACGTAAGTCATCAGGGTTTTATTTCTCGCCAGAACGCAGCGTTCAATGGGTGACCAAATATGGCGCAATTGCGACGTTTCAGCGTTGACAAAGCGTCGGTGACGGGGAGAAATGTCCCGTGGGTCGGTATTGTTACCGCCTCTGCTGGTCACCAGCTCGGCGGGGGGGGGGGGGGACGTCACCCTCGACACCGGCCAATGGGCCTAACGCGTGTCACCATGGCGGGCACAGCTTCACAGCTGGACTAACCACTACCGCGACACAAGATGGAGACATTAACACCCTCTCTGCAGTAAGGCATACGATCAAAACTATCCTCATTTTAATAGGGATATTACCGATACAAAGCCAGTTATCAATTGACAAACAGTCACGGATCAAATTCATATGACATCACATTCACGGATCAAATTCATATGACATCACATTCACGGATCAAATTCATATGACATCACAATCACGGATCAAATTCATATGACGTCACATTCACGGATCAAATTCATATGACATCACATTCCCGGATCAAATTCATATGACGTCACATTCACGGATCTCGCCAAAATAGATGAATAAATACTAACTGGCTACCATGGCTGAGGCTGGAGTCATAAGTAGCGCAGTCTGTCATGGACGCTGGGAGCACCGATGCCGCTTTGTGGCATGCAGTTTTCAAGGGAAAATTAGGCACGCTGCCTTCATAAAAGAGATGATTGGAAGCACAGCTATGTCTTTTGGGCAAGGCTGTTTCAAGATCTGAATGATACATTGAATGTAATCGTCTGTATAAAAGCACCACGTATTAGTGCGTGCAAATTGAGAAACCACACGCACACCTCTTATGATCCTTCTTATGGTTATGATAAATACATGATAACTTGCTGTTTATATATGCTTTGTATGCTTCGTATACAAAGGGCGTCATTCACAACACATTGCTTTCACGAATACAAATAAGCGAATGATTTTACCAACAAGTAGCCGTCAGTCCCCAAACGGAGTGTAGAAACTGTCGAAACGAGCGGTTTGTTTCGAAATGTCGAAAGCTGGCAGCTGCCAACACACAATTTGCCTCTGGATCATGGATGTTAGAATGCCTTCCAAGGACCAACGACGTGGCTGTCCCACAATTAAAACAACATCAAAATGACATTAGATATGTGCGTGGAAAGGTGTTTGCACTAATTGTGGTACTTATAGCATTAATTTTACGTGTTGTGTTTACCTAGTTTCCATAGTTACCTCGTTGTAACATTTTAATCTATGATTTTACACTGTAGGGGGTTGGGGTTTGTTGGCGCCGCAAATACAGGGGCGCCCATCATTATTTTAGACTGTAAATTGTATTTCAAAATATAATCAAATCGTGTTTGGAAAAAAACGAACTACTTTATTTAAGGATCAAATCCTTAAAGAAAATAGTTCACTTTTTCCAAGCGCGATTTTATTATATTTTGAAATACAATTTAGTTTTATATTGAAAAAATGGCTCAGCCAATCAGATTCGAAAGTAGTCGCGTAAAGATAGACTCACATTAGAGAAGTGCCAACCGGCGGCCAATGATTCGCTTGCTAGAACAGTATGCAAGCTGATTGGCTGATTGTGTAGCCTCTGTCCAGGCTATCGTAAGCACCGCATTCTTTCGTAAGTAAGTTTCGTATTCCTTCGCCAAAAAAATCAAATATATTCGGATGGAGTCTTTTCAGTCAAGAAAACTTGCAGATTCAACCTCAGGTCACGGAGTGACCTGCTGGGGTTATGCTATGCATCATTGAATGCAGCTCAACGAGACACATATAATGCCGTGCTTGAGTTAAGCTCTATAGCAAATTGTGTCACTGGCGGATCCAGCCTCTCCATGGTAGGGGGAGGGGGCATTTTTTTTGTGGCAAAAAAGTATCCCCATTTTTTTCTCCGCAGATTTGGATCGGTCACCTTATTTTGGTAATCAAGCTTAGGAAATTAACTTTTCAAATTCACAACAATTTGTGCTGTGGATTTTTTTCCGAAAGAAAAGTTTATTTTTATTTTGGGGGTCAAAAACACAAACTTTCACAAATCCAAGATGGCCATTTTGAAGAAAATGGCATTTGCTTTCTTTTGACGTTTTGATTTGCAATTTGCTTCAAAATTATATTTTCTACGATTGTTCAAACATTTATCATTTTCCACCAAAAATGGAATGACATGGCGTCATTAAAACGTCATTATCTCCCAAAATACTGCATCAATTTCATTGGAATTTAGTGAGAAGAAGTAGAATTGATGCACATAAAGTACTGAAAGTTGAACGTTGATATCTAATATAGTTCTCAAGTTAGTGAGAAATTCCGGGAGGGGGTAGATTCCCCCCCCCCCCTTCCAGCGGGGCGCAGGTTAAGTGTCACCGGGCTGCTTGAATTGAATCAGGTGCGCTGTTTTGTCTATCATTGAAAGAAAGTGATACATACAAACTTCAAATTCAATCACTCGAGAGAAGAAAAAAACTTCCGTTTTCATGAAGCTTTCTCCTAAGATCATTGTTTTTCACGTTCAGTGCAGGCAGGAATCGCGCGGGGGCATACTTGTATTGAATGCCCCTCTCAGATTCCTGTGGGTGGGGGGGGGGGGCATTTGCCCCTGATGGCCCCCTGGATCCGCCAGTACCAGCAATTACGGCCAAGGAGAGCTTCTGCCAGACACCTAATGACATTCATTTTCTCATTTTGCAAATTTGTATAAGCAATTGCGAAAGTTGTGTCATGCCGCGAAGCGGCGCGAAATTTTCCGGTTTTGGACTGTGGATAGCTGGAGTTTGACTGCTGCAAAGACAATTTTACGATTTTACGATAAATTGGGAACGCGCGGGGGGGGGGGGGAGGCATACTTGTATTAAATGCCCCCCCCCCCGATTCCTGCGGGGGGATTTGCCCCTGGTGCCGCCCCCTCCATGGATCCGCCAGTGAATTGTGTGCAAAGTTATTACCAAAGACGTGCTGGTGACCATGATTTTCCCACAACAAAATATAAATAAAATATTTAGAGGATAAAAATATGTCAAATTTTCTTACCATCGAAGGCCAATGTATCGAAGTCAATTCTGGGAAGAAGAAAAACAATCCGAATTTTAAAAGGCCATATTATAAAATCACGTGATCTGAGGTCTAAGTCCTAAGATCACATGTAAAAATTCCAAAATTTCATAGTTTTGAAACATGATTTTCATAACATGAATATGTTGTTCCTGACGATTTTGATGATATGTAGGTTTATATGACTCGCATGATTTAGTTGGGAGATATTGCCCTCTGAAAATTAGAGTTTTGCATGACAACAAAGTTGCCCACGGCTGTAACTCGAAAACCGTTTGACGGACGGAGCTGACAATTTCATGATGTGAATCTACGACCCAGATAACATGGGTGAAAATAAAATGGTTCACTGCAACAATAGAGCTGCTAGACATAAAACATTTCAGTATATATTGTCTGAAAATTACTATTTTTAAATACAAATAACCATTTTACTCCTGTTCATGATGTTCGGGAATTTCAAGTCGGGATTTTTCTGCTTTTTGAGAGGGGCAAAAACATACGTTTGCCTACCGATTTTTCGTTGGGGTGGGGGGGGGGGGGGCAATTGCCCATTTTGCCTAACCCTAGATCCGCCACTGACTATCGATTCCGGTTTCAACACTCACCTCGACTTGGGTTTGGTTCTGTGCTCCCATTCTGGACAACCAACTACTCCAACGTCCACCAATTACCATCGCCAAACTAACAACACCAGTCACCACGGCGCCCGGCGCCCAACACGGCGCCTGTCACGCTTCAAGCCTGTCACACCAACTCCCTCCATCTCTTCCAACGAACTCAATCGCCCAATGGAAGATAGCATATGCCTGTCACACGGGTGGCATAAAGTTGGAAGGATTTTGCTACGTGGTCTCCCAATATTGCGCCGACTATGGCGCACATATTGCGGCGACTATGGCGCACATATTGGGCTGTGTCGAAATAACTGTGTTCAGAAACATGCTCACAGCGTCCTTTGGACCAATCAGCGACTGCTTTTGTGGCAGAATTTCACGCGTGTCAAATTGGACACGGAATCATCGAAGTAACTTGAATTGTAGAAATCGGTCTTTTTAGCCAGAATTTGTGACTTTTTCAGATGATTCCACCCGGTTCTGTCACAAACGCTCGTTGGTAAGTTCGAAGGTTTTTGCACCTCTGCGCTAGAGCTCCGGAAACAAAAATATTGAGGGCGTACCTTTGAATTTTCTTCAAACTCACACCAAATATACCTTATGATGAAACGATCACACGGGTAAAATATTTCCGAGGTAACGTAAACAGTTTGGCCGCTAGAGTACCGGGGAAAATCGAGATTGAGGGCGTACCTTTCAATTTCCTTCAAACTCACACCAAATGTAGCTTATGATGCGACGATCACACGAGCAAAATATTTCCGAGGTAACGGAAACAGAAACGGAAATCCGGATTTTCAGTTCCGGTGCTCTAGCGACCAAACCGTTTCCGTTATCTTGGACAAATTCTACCCGTGTGATCGTCTCATCATAAGGTACATTTGGTGTGAGTTTGAAGGAAATTAAAATTTATGTCCTCAATCCCGAATTTCGTTTCCGGTGCTCTAGCGGCCAAACCGTTTCTGTTACCACGGTAATATTTTACCCGTGAGATCGCCTCATCATATGCTACATTGGTGTGAGTTTGAAACGAAATTGGAAGGTACGCGAATCCGTATACGAATGCGTATATGAATAAGTTGCTATTATCATGGACGTCTCGTGCATCGTGTTTCAGCTTATGATAGCAGTCAACTTGACTGTTCATGTGTTTCGGCCAATGGTGGCAGCCAAATTGACTGCCCTGTCTCTCCAAGCACTCTGCGAACAGGTTGATGTGAAGATCAGCATTCTACTACAGAGAGCAGCCGAGTTCTGCGAACAGGTTGATGCGCAGATCAGCATTCTGCTACAGAGAGCAGCCGAGCTCTGCGAACAAGTTGATGCGCAGATCAGCATTCTGCTACAGAGAGCAGCCGAGCTCTGCGAACAGGTTGATGCGCAGATCAGCATTCTGCTACAGAGAGCAGCCGAGCTCTGAGTGCGGTCAAACTCCCGCATCAGAAATAAATTTCGCCGAGGTTGAGTGGCGCAGTGCTGGAGTTCTAAATAGACGCAGTGGAGCGGAGCAGTGTCTCAGGATCAAGTACTCGAGTTTCTCGTTACTGCTATAGACATTTGCAGAACTCAGAAGTGATTCCAAGGCAAAGGGATCGGGGAGCACCTGAAAATGGAGGCGCTACTGCTGGAGACGCCGATCCACACAACTTGACGTATTTCACACAGTCCGAATCTTTGCAACCCTTGTCATCGCGCCCTTAAAGGGAATAGTTCACCTTTAACATGGGGTTTTGAATTGAGCAGATTTGTACAGCAGATCCAAAAATGGGTTGTGTGAGATAAAAAAATTCGCTCCCTAGGTTAAGTAATTTTGACACAGGACTGTGAGCCCCTTTTAGAAGAAGTAGTTTAATTTCCCCGAAAGTTGTTTCAGGTCCTCACAACGGTTGTTTACGTTACAAGCAGCCTGCGTATACATGCCTAAAGTCCGTCGTTATTGTGTGCAATAGTTTCCATATCCAAGCAACCATATGCATGACGTCATAATTGTCATTAAGTTGTGTATGGCCATGAAGGAGAAAAGAGAAACATGCCCATTTTTCGACGAATATAGTCTATCTATCGTCCAAACAAATGTCATATTCGTTTTTTCAGCTCGAAATACCCGTTTAGCCAAATTTCAAGACAACTTTCAAGATGAGCTATTCCCATTAACCCTATTAGTGGCAGGGGAGGGGGCAGATTCTGCCCACCCCTCAGGTTTTCGCAGATATCTCCCGAACGGCTTGGAGCAGACCCATGAAATTTGCAGACTTTTCCTAGAATTGAATTCCGCACATGGAATCAAATGTTTGAGTTCCTAACCTTAACATAGACGGTTCCAGGGCCCGGTTTTTGGAGTTTTTCGGCGACATTTGGCGATAATACGGAGATGCGATCTTCACGAATTCTTCCTATCTCCCTGAAGTATGAAGGAGTCACATAGGTTTACGGTGATTGAAGCAAGCGCATATTAGGTGATTTTAGTGAACTATAATACATATTGCACGGCAGAGGCGGTTTCAGGGACTTGAAAAGGGGAGGTTTACAGGAAGTTATTTTTTCTATATTTTGCCTCCCTTTTTCGCTAGCCTGGCACCGCCTATGGATGCAAATATGCGTTATAACTGTTGTGTTCGATGTCACAATAGTGCACCATTGCATGTATCTCCCCCCAAAAGAACGGTTTTATAAGGCATTTATTTTACCCCCAAATTTAGTGACCTGAAAACGTATATGATTTTGAGTTTTCAAAAGTCGCCGTCATATATCAATTCCCTAATTCAATCTCTATCGATCCCCATTAGTTGCGTTCAAATCCGTTGATAACATGACAGCTGTGTTGGATCATAAATACCTCGAATATTTGTAGTCCCCCCCCCCCTGTTGCTCTCCTATCAAACATTTCGGATTTGTTTTATTTTTTAGAAATGTAGATCGTGTTGAGGGGAATCAAACGCAGTTTAATTTGTAAAATTCGGACTGGTGGAGCTCGAGATCTCCGGGGGCGGAATCTGCCCCCCCCCCCCTGCCACTAATAGGGGTAGCCCAGAGCCTGCCACTAATAGGGTTAAGCCATCGGGACTTGGAACTGGTACCCGGAGCTCCCAATAGCCGTTTTCACAATGCTTTTGTATTGCGTTGGTACCATCCGTAAAGTACCACATTCCTAAGGGACCTAACCACATTCCTGAGGAACCTAATCGAAAACTCATGAAATACACGGTTTGGGGCGGTGAAATAATTATTTTGTCTTCAAAACATCAAAATAGCCGAAAAATGCTGCACATAAACATCGGATATGAAAATTTCAATAAAATATCGTAATAACAGCATCTTAACAGTGACTTGAATATGGCTCCGGCCTCGGCCGGGTTCGGGGTCTGCTGACGCTGGGCGACCCCGTGTCCAGCGATGATACCCGGCCACAGCGAACCTGATGTTTGTCTCAGATATGTACCCGAGCACCGGACAGGCATCGGCCACCATCGACAACAGGACAGCATACTGAGTAGGTGTCATCAGCGTTAGGCCTCAGCCGAGGCGATGCAAACTGTTCAGTGAAGCGTTGAGAAGAGAGCAAATATCCCTGCGCCTCACCATGGCGTTCATCGACACACAAGATGGGCATGGGACAGGACTTGAATTCAGTCTCAGAGTGCAATCTCAGAATTCAGAGTCCATCTTATGCATACGCTTTGTTATTTCTTAGAGACAATGAATACATAATCCCTCGCTATCGATTAAATACAAGGATTCAGTTCATGAAAGGAGCAGTATGCAAAATGAGAATCCAATGCATAATGCAATGCAAGAGACCCATGCAGATCGTTGCATTCCAACCAGTCCCGTTCTGTGCTTCCCCTGCCGGCTTGCTTCATGCGATTGCGCGCGAGGCCCAGCTGTCGCAGCGAACGGTCGATCTAACTGCGCGGTTGAATCAATGGCAGCGCCACCATAGGGGCAGGGGTGGCAGACTGCCACCCCTGCCGTGACATTGGGGTGGCATCGCCACCCCTAAAATTGAGGCCACCGTCAAAATTGTACTGGTGCTGTTTTGCCAATTTTGTGAATTATGGCCGCTGCGAGCATATGGAACGGTTCTCTTCGTCGACCAATGCAAATTGTAGTCACGTTAGCCTATATTGCTATTCAAACTATACTATCTAGTCATGACCATAATATTCGCCAATTTGACCGGAATTCGCTCTGTATCGGGTAATCTAACTTGACTTATCTAACCGAGAGCATGACAATGCAACAGCTGTGCCGGTGCCACTGGGCGGGGCAGGACAGGGTGGCGGTAACGGGCAGAGCAGGGCCAAGCAGGGCGGGACAGGACAGGACAGGACAGGGAGGGACAGGACGGGACGAAGGCGGGGCAGAGGCGGGGCAGAGGCAAGACAGGACAGGACATGGCAACTAGGGGCATGGCAGGGCAGGACAGCGCAGGACAGCGCAGGGCAGAGCAGGGCAGAGCAGGGCAGAGCAGGGCAGAGCAGGGCAGAGCAGGGCAGAGCAGGGCAGAGCAGGGCAGAGCAGGGCAGAGCAGGGCAGAGCAGGGCAGAGCAGGGCAGAGCAGGGCAGAGCAGGGCAGAGCAGGGCAGAGCAGGGCAGAGCAGGGCAGAGCAGGGCAGAGCAGGGCAGAGCAGGGCAGAGCAGGGCAGAGCAGGGCAGAGCAGGGCAGAGCAGGGCAGAGCAGGGCAGAGCAGGGCAGAGCAGGACAGAGCAGGGCAGAGCAGGGCAGAGCAGGGCAGAGCAGGGCAGAGCAGGGCAGAGCAGGGCAGAGCAGGGCAGAGCAGGGCAGAGCAGGGCAGAGCAGTGCAGAGCAGGGCAGAGCAGGGCAGAGCAGGGCAGAGCAGGGCAGAGCAGGGCAGAGCAGGGCAGAGCAGGGCAGAGCAGGGCAGAGCAGGGCAGAGCAGGGCAGAGCAGGGCAGAGCAGGGCAGAGCAGGGCAGAGCAGGGCAGAGCAGGGCAGAGCAGGGCAGAGCAGGGCAGAGCAGAGCAGAGCAGAGCAGAGCAGGGCAGAGCAGGGCAGAGCAGGGCAGAGCAGGGCAGAGCAGGGCAGAGCAGGGCAGAGCAGGGCAGAGCAGGGCAGAGCAGGGCAGAGCAGGGCAGAGCAGGGCAGAGCAGGGCAGAGCAGGGCAGAGCAGGGCAGAGCAGGGCAGAGCAGGGCAGGACAGGGCAGGGCAGGCAGGATAGGGCAGAGCAGGGCAGGACAGGGCAGGGCAGGCAGGATAGGGTAGAGCAGGGCAGAGCAGGGCAGGACAGGGCAGGGCAGGGCAGGGCAGGGCAGGACAGATAGACCCGATTGATAGACATGTTCAAACATTCATAATTTTTTCAACAAAAATGGCATGACATGACGTCAACGTCATTATCTCCCGAAATGCTGCATCAATTTCATTGGAATTTGGTGAGAAGACGTATAATTGATGCAGCATAAGGTACGGGAAGTGTGACGTTGATATCTATCATAGCTGTCAAGTTATGGAGAAAATCCGGGAGGGGCAGATTCGCCCCCCCCCCCGCCCCAGCGGGGCGTGGGTTAAGTGTCACTGGGGCTGCTTGATTTGCATCAGGTGCGTTGTTTTGTCTATCATTGAAAGCAAGGGATACATACAAACTTCAAATTCAATCACTCGATAAAAAAAATCCCTTTTCATGAAGTTTTCTCCTAAGATCATCGTTTTTCACTTTCAGTGCAGGGAACGCGCATGGGGCATACTTGTATTGAATGCCCCTCCCAGATTCCTGTGCTCCCCCCCCCCCCGCCATTAGCCCCTGATGCCCCCTGCATCCGCCAATGCCAGAAATTACCGCCAAGGAGAGCCTCTGCCAGACACTTCATGGAATTCATTTTCCCATTTTCCAAATTTGTATAAACAATTGCGAAAGTTGTGTCATGCCGCGAAACGGTGCGAAATTGTCCGGTTTTGGACTGTGGATAGCTAGATTTTTACTGCTGCAAAGCCAATTTATACGATTTTACGATAAATTGGGAACGCGCGGGGGGGGGGGGCTACTTGTATTGAATGTCCCCCAATATTCCTGCGGGGCATTTGCTCCTGATGCTCCCCCCTGGATCCGCCAGTGAGTACAACTAGCACAAAGTTGATCTTTTGCGCGGAGCATCACTAAGTTTGCCGCCCTAGCCGCCCCTGTAGCTCAGTTGGGAGAGCGCTGGGCTTCTGACCTCACCCGGCAGTGGCAGACCGGGTTCGAGTCGCTTCGGCGCTCGCCATTTGCCCCTGACTGGGATGGCCTGCGGCCGTGTTCAAGGTCATATGACGTCAGATGGCGGGGCCGACCGTGTCCAGGTATGTCGGGCACGTTAACCCTCGCCCTACGGGGGGGGGGCTGACAGGCCCCCCCCCTGAGGTTTTTCTTAACTAACTTTTTACTCATACAGTGCATCTTGCTGACATTTTTGTTAGCTGAGTTGACAACAATTATACGTATGCTGTAAAAATGTAATTGAAATTGGTTTGGTAGTTGCGGAGATAATCATGTTTTGATGACGTCATGTTGGTAAAAAAATGAGAAATATTGGAAAAATCGTAGAAAACAGAGTTTTGAAGCAAACTACAAACGCAATTCATCGAAGATACAAAATAGCATTCTCTTTACAATGGCAATCTCGGATTTTCATAATTTTGGGTTTTTGACCCCTAAAATTAAAAAAAACTGGAAAACAAAGCAAAAAAACAATATCTTCATTTTTGACTGAGTGATGGCTCCCTAAGTTTAAGAAACTGATGACGTCATTTTTAAAAATAGTTTTTGTTTGACAAGATACGAACAAATAATTACCTTTTTTGTATTTCTGAGCCGAAACTGGTCTAGAAACATGCCTTTTTATTTGCATTGATAAATATCTAATTTTGCGGTTGTCTGAAGAGCAAAATCGCTGTTCTGGACGTGGTAAATCCGAGGTCATTCACATGACCTGGAAGGTCACCTGTTGATCTGAAACCTAAAAATCGTATAGTGTTAGATTCCTCTCATGACGGGCAACATGCTGGTTCTTACAGAATTGCTCTAAGTTGCTTGATTTGGAAGTTAACAGGGGGGCTGTCAGGCCCCCCCCCCCCCCTCCCCACCCCAGTAGGGCGAAGGTGAAAAAAGCTCCCGTAGGGCGAGGGTTAAACCAGGGGCGTGGGAACCGTGGGTGAAATGGGGGCAGCTCGCCCCCCCAACTTTGGAGCTTGGGGGGGGGGGGGGAGTGGCGACCCCCCCCCCCCCCACACACACACCCTTTTACAAGTTCACTCGACTCTGTATAAGAACAAGGGCATTGTCACTGGAGTTTCAATGGCGAAATGTTGTACGAAATGTTGTACAGCTGTTGGGGCATCAATTACCCACATGGTGTTAATTTTGTTTTACCTCGGGTCATCTCATGTCAGGTCACCAGGTCAAGTCAAGTGACCCGACCTCCAAAAAGTTTGCGGTCGTGCCACAGACAAAGCGATTGACCAAACGGTTTGAAACTCACATGATGTCATCAGGTGATAAATACCTAAAATGCTTTATTTTATATCGGTGACCTAAGGTCAGGTCTATTTCGTGACCTCCCCATTATAAGTCAATGGGGACAAATTAAAACCACGTAAAAATACATAGGAAATGGCTAAATTTGACAAATTTTCACCAGATCCACCCACTGGTGGATCGAGAACGGTGATTTGCAGGAGACACGGGTGGTTTTGGGGGGCAAATCCCCCAAAAAAATCTCACACAATTCTGAAAACTCGTCGGATTTCGCTTGCTTATATGCATGGATAGCTGATTTAAAACAAACTTTCCTTAGTCGAAGTTGCTTAGATGTTCTTCTATATCAGGAAATGTGTCAATTTTGTGCCGATTTCAGGCGGTGGGGGGGGAGATGACCGCTTTGCCCTCCCCCCCCTCTCTGGATCCGCCAATGAAACCACCACTCTTGTCCCAAATGCAAAGCCCTATGTCACATTTCTGTTCCGCCCAGGTCACGTAATCCCCACTCCCCAGGTCACTGTTCCGCCCGGGTTACTCATGTGACCCCCAGGTCACGTATAATTTAGAGCAATGATGGTTTCACCATTGTATTCGGTTTATCGAGACAAATCAATTGATGTAAGAGTTGACCTTGACCTGACATTGACCTGGCCTCAGGTCAGGTAAAGTTTTTGGATATGACCTAACTAGATCACCCAATATAGCATTCGATGCGTCTCGACGAGACAAATACAATAGTGAAATATGTTTTACGTTATCGTACTTCTATAGATATAAATTGGCGAAAACTCTTTCTTATTATCGTGCTTCTGTCAAAAGTTATTCCTTAAAACCAATTCGTCATTTTGTTTAGTGTTTCAAATTAAATGGCTTCTGATGACCTAACTATTGACCTTAGGTAAATTCTGATTAACCTTAGTTACAGCAAATTGAATTATCTTTCGAACACTTTTTCCCGCGCGTCGCTAGCTCTTTTATTATCGACATATAGACGGTTTTATCAAGGACACTCATATATAGCCGAAATTTGACCTTGGTGACCTCAATATTTACCTGACCTAAAAATGACCTAAGGATTTTCGATAGAGATTGTCTCGAGCTATTGTCTCCTTCCGCTTGTCTTCTTCCGCTGTCTTCCGCTTGTAGCTACATTGGGTGTTTTTTTAGATCTTAGGGGAGGGGCGAAATCCCCCCCCCCCCCCCCGGCAGTTCGTGGTTGGCGCGTACCCCCGACAGTGCGTGCGTTAAGTGATGTTGCCAATCGTTTCAACCATGTCAGTTTCATACATTTGATAAATGACTCTATATGCACCAAGTTTAACCCGTCTTTCGATTGGCTTTGTACTAGTTTAGTACGTTTTATCTTATCTTTTGTATGACCCCAAATGAATGCAAATGGAAGCCTCTCTAGTTCTTTTATACATTTACTTGAAGGGTTAGGAAATGCGATGAATAAATGTACAAGTTTAGATAGTAACAAAGCATTGACTGTACATATTCTTCCAATTGGTGTAAGGTTACGCCTTTTCCACTGTTCCAATTCATTTTCTAATGCAGGTATTTTGAGTAGCATATTACGTTCCGTCACATTTGTACCGTGTCGGTCTATTTTTATTCCCAGAACTGTCAGCTCATCCACAAATTGTATGCTATGTGCTGTACTAATCTGATCTGCTAATGTCCCTACTGACATACCTGCGGTTTTTTCAAGGTTTATTTTCAAGCCAGAGTGATTGCCGAAAGTGACTAGCTCCTTGACAGCTCCTGTGATTGAACGTTCAGTTCCGTCTAAAAATATAATTTTATCGTCGGCGTATTGACTTATTCTTATTTCTTGATTCTGATTTATTTGTATTCCAGTCAATTGATTAGACTTCGCAACTTGTTCAGCCAATACAGCAACTGCTATGTTGAATAGGTATCCTGAGGCTGGGTCTCCCTGCCTTATGCCACGTTCTAGATGTATTTTTTTTGCCGAGATATCCGTTTAGTAGAATACGTGATTGATTTTTAGTATTTACAAATATTTGGCCTATTAATGTTCTCAGTTTTGGGTCAAAGTTAAGCTCGCTAATGACTAATCTTAAATAATCCCAATCGACTGACTCGAAAGCCGCTTCAAAATCAGCGGCTATTATCATCCCTGGCTTTTTATTATTATTAGTCCAGTTAATTATATCAAGCACAAGCCTTGTATTTTCTCCAATATACCGGCCGGGAGTGTAGGCTGTTTGCGCTGGGCTAATTAACTTTGGCATTACCTTTTGAAGTCTCATGGCGATTGCGGTTGATATAATCTTATAGTCTGAATTTAACAATGTAATTGGTCTCCATCCCTTATAAATATGAGGTGATTTCCCTTTCTTATGGATAAGTGTAATGATGCCCTCACGGTGAGAAGGAAGCTCGAAACCTTCAGTCAACGAGGTTCTAACTGCCCGGTACATAAATGGGCCTATTTCTGACCAAAAACAACGGAAGAATTCGACTGGGAAGCCATTTGAACCGGGAGTCTTGCCTTTCTTCATAGAGTTTAATGCACTAATTAATTCCAACATTGTTATATCCGCGTCGAGTTCCGTCCTATAATTTGAATCTAGCCTATTTGTTATATGATTCGCTATGAATGAAGGATCTGGCGTATTACTATCCCTGGAATTATATTTATTTTGCAAAATATTCGAGAAGTTTTCAATTATTACATCCGCCTTTGAAATGATGTAATTCCCGTCATTGATATATTGAATGCATTTCTTGTTATAGTTTCTTTTCTCTAAAGATAAAAAATACTTCGAATTTCTCTCTCCATGCTCATGCCAGGCCACCCGCGACCGAACAATCATTCCGTCAATAATTGGACGTCTTAGCTCTTCAAGTTTGGTTTTGATTATGTTTAGCTGAGTAGCATCACTTTGAAGGCTTGATGATGTAAATTTGTTTTCTGCTTCAGTAATTTCGGCCATTAACTTCGCTTCTGTTGTCCTTACGCGTTTTGCTTTTGTTTAGAAAACTTAACTGTATCTCCTCTGATCATCATAATCAAAGTTTCATAGAAAAGGCAGTCGTTTATTGTTAGTTGTATGGATTTATAATACTTATCATCCTTATACACTACGTTATCATATACAGGGACCGCGTATTGTCGGACTGTGTCGCCGATGCAAGATTTTGCCGTTTAAATATAATCTTCGTCTGTTAAATGTGAAATATTAAATTTCCAGATACCATTTCCTCTTTGATTTTTACTTTGTATTGATAAGGTTATTATGTTATGGTCTGTACGATATTCTGGCAACATTTCGACATCTGACACATAATTCAAAAGGTCATCGCTAACAAAGAACATGTCACATCCACGCTTTAAAGGATTTATCCGAGACCACGTGTAATTACGGGCCATGGGATGCAACTGACGCCATGCATCAATTAAGTTGTACTTATATGATAGCTCTAGAAAAGTTTGTTTTGCATGTGTATTATTTTCCCCGACATAATTAAACGAGCCTGCAACCGGATCTATCACAAAGTTTAAGTCTCCTGCGACGATTATGTAATCGACGTTGAATTGTTCTAATCTTTGATTCAACTCTCTGTAAAAGGATTGGCGATCTTCGTTCGGTCCATAAATATTTACGAAAACATAATATTCAGTGTTAATTGTACACGTAACTATGACGTAGTTGCCACAATCTGATCTGATATCTGTCATTACGGTGCATTGTAAGTTACTACTAAATAAAATACTTGTCCCTCGGCTTCTCGATGAGAAACATGAGTGATAAGCTTTACCTCGCCATAAGCTGTCAAAGTACGGTATTGTCTTTGTTGTCAAATGTGTATCCTGGAAAAACATTAGTTAATGTTAAATAATGACGTGGTGAAACGGGCCTTTCCAGCGCAGGCATCTCCACCATCATCGAGCCGGCCGGCTTGGACAGGGTGGCAAAATGCCCCGTCCTGCTGGACGACGTTGGGGAACACAATTTTTCTTTTTCTTGCCAGGTTGGCTAATTTTTCATCACAAACGATCCATCAGAGGAGCCACATGCCTCATTTTTGCATGCGTATGCTTTTTACATCGAATAGTGAGATATTCAAAGACAATTTCTACTGAATTTTCGGGCCATAATTATGGTTCACACATGAAAATGCTGTCCCACAGTCTACCAAAAAAAATACTCGTCCCACATAGCAACAGTGATATCAGTTTGGCACCACCAGAATGGCAGCATATAAGACCACAAATATAGTTGTTTTATAAACCATAAAACTACTATGTCTAGTCGACAGCGGATTGGGAGAACCGCGGAAGACCACTCATTGACTTTGAACGGGAGACTCTCCGCAGTCCGACCGGCGGATTCGCTGGTTTTATCAGCCAACTTCGCTGCATAGTAGAAACTGGTATAAATTTTGGAACAAATGTAGAAACCCAGAGTATATTGTAGATTGATGACCAATGATCATGGAGGCATGATAACAGTATTTTAAAATCTCGATTTGGAGCGATCGTCGCTTTCGAAAGCGACGCATGTAAAAATGTTTTAGCGATTCTTTGAAGCACCCCCTGATTCAGAGTTCAAGGTAAGTTAAAATAATTAATAATATAGTTGCTCAAAAAGTGGATAAAATAGATCGCATATATTAAATATGTAAAAAATCGCAATATGTTAAATGCCCTGGATTTCGCATCTTTATACATAAAGAGGAGATTTAAAACAAACTTTTCTTAGTAAAAGCTGCGTAGACTTTCTTTTGCAATAGGAAACGTGTCAATTTGTTGCCCATTTCAGGCGGTTTGGGAAGCTTGGACGCTTTGCCCCCTGTGAATCCGCTAGCGGCCAAAACATTGGGGGGGGGGGGGTGCGAGCGGGTACAATTGGGGGGGGAGGGCCGAGGGTACCATTGGAGGGGGTCGAACTTAACATTGGGGGGGCCGAGGGCCACCCCAAAAGTATATAAATAGACACCTATGGCACCAGTACATAATTGATTTAACAAACATTAGCTCCGTTGAATAGTTGCCATGCATTCACTAAATTTACTTGTCGAGTAAAAACAAATAGTTAAGGTTCTGAGCGCCATGATGAAAGAAACTGTCCTTATTCGTCCCTGCCCAGGGTCTGCATCAGAGTTGCACGAACCTCTACCGAGCCCATGCCCACCGAGTGAACGAATGCCATGGCTGTATACTATGCACGGCTGCTGACTCAGCTCTGTTCCGAGGTAGCGCGCCACTGCTGACTCAGCTCTGTGGTAGCGCGCCACTGCTGACTCAGCTCTGTTCCGAGGTAGCTGCTGACTCAGCTCTGTTCCGAGGCTGCTGACTCAGCTCTGTTCCGCGCCACTGCTGACTCAGCTCTGTTCCGCGCCACTGCTGACTCAGCTCTGTTCCGAGGTAGTGCGCCGCTGCTGACTCAGCTCTGTTCCGAGGCTGCTGACTCAGCTCTGTTCCGCGCCGCTGCTGACTCAGCTCTGTTCCGCGCCACTGCTGACTCAGCTCTGTTCCGAGGTGCCGCTGCTGCTGACTCAGCTCTGTTCCGAGGTAGCGCGCCACTGCTGACTCAGCTCTGTGGTAGCGCGCCACTGCTGACTCAGCTCTGTGGTAGCGCGCCACTGCTGACTCAGCTCTGTTCCGAGGTAGTGCGCCGCTGCTGACTCAGCTCTGTTCCGAGGTAGTGCGCCACTGCTGACGAGGGAAAGCATTGCATTCCTTGACCTCCCCGGCCGCTGGCCCTGTGTGGGTGATTCCCAGTCGGCGGGTCACAGGTCGTCCGCATCACAGGCGCCATGCTCTGATAAACGGTGCTGGGGGCTACACTGACACCTACGCTGGTCTGGGTCCCACACTCGAGACGTAAAATAACCCGCACCACAGCCTGTCATGCCATTCCTGCGATAAATATTCCGGCGCTGAAACAGACACCAAACAAGAAGGTAATGTCTCACAACTGAATGTATAATGTCTAGTAATGTGTGAAGAAAGTGAAGGTCTCATTGGCGTAAGATGATTACTCCATAAGATTATTACTCCATAAACTTATATATGAAAAATGATGCGATATTCTGTCAGTAAACGGTCATATCTCTTGTAGTAGTTGTAGCTATTTCGATTTCAAAAGAAGTTTCAGAGACTGCGTAGTGCGCAAGAGACGCAGCCCATTAGCATCGAACCACCAACAGATCAGTGCAACTGTATACTATCCTAACGCAAAATACCAAAGTGGAGAAGTAGAAACAACAGCGTGTCGTCACGTATCAGATGAATGTGACATTCAGTTGAGGGTATAGGTAGACTAAGATCAAATGTCACACCAATAAGTAAACGTTTGGACATGTTACAAGTTACAGGTGAACTTGTATCACCTGTGTTGCTCTTAACGTTGCATTTCACGTTACAAAACGCCGGGAACTATGCAAGGTTCTTATAATTGCAATGCGTTATGCTAAAACGGTTAGGCGTTACGGACACTCCATGTTCTGACTTGCACTGTGATGTTCGGTTTCCTGCTGTCTTTTATCCCTGTGCGTCAAGGTGTCGTGCGTTAGGTAGTAGGTAGCTAAGTGCATCAGAAGATATATATCCTGATGATGAAAAATATGTCATGTTATACCAGAAGATTATTACTCCATAAACCTATATATGAAAAATTAGGCGATATGCTGTCAGTAAACGGTAAACAATGATTATGATATAGAGCCATGCTCATTTCGCTGGTACAAGAAATATAACCCAATCAAATGTATTTGGAGTCCAGATCAAAATCATAGCTATTTCATATCACAAACCTTAAAAGAAAAAGAGAAATTAAAGTTGCTGTATATTTCTGCTGTGAAAATATTTATTTCGGGTGATGAACAAACGAGTTTTTACATTGAGGAGACTTTAAATACCTGGGACTCCGGGACATAATTCGCCCTTACACAATACAAAGGTCGTAGAACCTTTCTGAAAGGACTCCACATGATGCGTGGTGAAAAAAATTAACATTTCGAGCCACTAGTCTACATGTTTGATTGCATGTCTGTCCACCTTTGCTCCTGTTATCTCACTCTGCCCTTGCATTGCAACACACACATAACAATTAAAAAGGAAAACGGTGTAAATGAAAAGTGCCAAAAAGAACGTTTTTTGGTGTTAAAAAACACTGTTTCGTAGGGTCAAAATACACTACAAACAGTGTTTCGGTACCCACTTCGGTGTTAAATTACCCTTCACTTATTCGTCTGTGGTTCTTTTCACACCGTTTGTCTTCTTTCTTTACACCGGTACTCTAATAAAAGAGGCTTGTTATGCTAAGCATACACCAATTCCAGGGTAAAAATACACCATATTTAGACTTTCTTCAAAAAGTACCAAAAGGAACATTTTTGGGGTGTTTTCATACACGTGTCGTATTACTAAAAATATACCGATATGCCGCTTTTTCAAGTGGTTTTATCAGGTAAATTTACCCTCTGTCTCCTTTTCGTATTTCAATCATACGCTGCCACTCGACAGTTAAACCTAATAAAAATTACATTGATTGATGACATTGACATTGATAATGTCATTTCTAATAATAATAAAAAACAGCAGAGCGAAGGCGCCACAAGAATAGGCATTCTTGCGCGGTCAGTCAACTAGCCTAAAGCCACAGTTTCACCCTGCTTTCGTCGCGAAATAAATTATTATACCGAACACATTTATTGCTGTCGAAACGGGTCATGTTCATGCGCTCATCTTAAAACAAACATTGCATGAAATGTATATTCTTGGTCACTTATATGCATGTAGAACGTTGATTTCAGTGAAATCAGCGCAACGTGTAGTGCACCGAAGTAGTGCAGGAGATGTTCAATCATACCTGCCTGTCCACATGCAAACACTGCTCCACATACAGTCACTTTATTGCCTACGTTCGCTCTCCTATTTTGCAGTTCGTTGCATATATGGCCAGGCATGCTTTCAATGTTTTACACTTACACTTGGGCGCCAGTGCGAACACATCTCAAGTTGAGGGCTTCAGGTAGGTTGATGTATCCACAGAAATCACAGGGTAGATTAACAATCTCACCGGTTTTAGCAACTAATAATAACGCGCTATCTTCGGCACACACGCCTGCAGCACTGACCACCAAGGACCTAGGACCACGGTAGATAATCGCTGAGAACTCGCTGACCATGCACTCCCGCCGGCACAACACGTCAACGTAGACTGGATGAGGCGCGTTCCGCGCACAAAATGGCTGCCGTTGCCCTTCAAAACAATCAAGAAATGTTACTTAAACAACACCGTTCGGTGTACAAAAAGTGGATTCGTCCTTCGAAAACCCATGAACCGATACATAAACACTTATATGTGTTTGGGCAACCATCTGACAGTGTAGAAGAAGTCTGTTTAGTCTAACGATAGTCAATATCAGTTTGGACAACCATCTGACAGTGTAGAAGAAGTTTGTTTCGTCTGGCGATAGTAAAACAAGAGTAAATTAACCGAATGGGTTCATGTTAACCAACTCCGTCATTGTCTTATACCTTATATAGTCGCATTAGGATGTATAAGGCAATTTATGATTCCATTAATCGAAACCATGTAGATGTAGCGTGAAAATGTTTATAAGAGAAGGAACAAACTTTATTTAGTAAGTTTTTGGAGTAGTTTCAGTATTTCACGGATATTTTTTACTTCACCCTTCTCAATTTGTATGTGTGTGAAGGCGCCTCCCGACACTAGCGCCACACCCCGGCCACAGCATCAAACAATGGCGCTACTATCGCGCCAAAAAGACGACGCTACCATCGCATATTATACTACTATTGCGATGACGAGACCATCGCATAAAAAGATGTCGCCACCATCGCTTATTCGCACCACATCTGCACTGTTGGCAAGATGGCTTTCACGCGGAGAATCAACATTCAACAGTGCCTGCCACTATGCTCCAATCAATGGTTTAACCCGCGCTTGACCGGGGGGGGGGGGGGGGGGGGGTAAATATGACGAATTTTACTCCTTGACGAATTTTCGCGATAAATCACAACACAATCGAGCTATTAACGTGAAACTTTAAGTACCTTCTCCCACATCAATTTTACATCTGTGCGAAAATGAAGCAATTTCGTCGAGAAATGTTTGAGATATAGCAAATTTATTGACGTCACTACACACGAGTTTTACGATAAAATCAGCTACACTCTAACAGGCCGCACAGATGCCACTTTTTGCAAGACAAACGAGGTATTGCCCTCCTTGCCGAATTTTCGCGATAAATCACAACACAATTAAGCTATAAACGTGAAACTTTAAGTACCTTCTCCCACATCAATTTTACATCTGAGCGAAAATGAAGGAATTTCGTCGAGAAATGTTTGAGATATAGCAAATTTAATGACGTCACTACACACGAGTTTTACGATAAAATCAGCTACACTCTAACAGGCCGCACAGATGCCACTTTTTGAAGAATAAAAATCAATGCAAAAAAAAACGATAGCAAATTACAGGCCTACAAAATGATTATCTCGGAATTTTGCAAATGTTTTTTTTTACTCCCAAAACTAAACAAAACTATTTTTTTCGGAAAAATGCCAACGAAATCGAAATTTTCAAAGATGTTAAAAAACGGAATGTATGTAAGAGAACTACATATGGACAGTACCAAAAGCAAATTTCAAAGCCATATCTTCTTTTTTGACTGACGGACTTATGGTTCCCTAAGTATGAGTAACTCATGACGACATATTGTGAAATTGCGTTGTTTGGCTTGTATTGACCAGATACAGACAAATAAATGTCAGCATTGTATTTCTGAGCCAAACTGGTCTTCTGAAACAAACTGAAAGGCAAACGAAATACCTTTCGTATGTAGGTTTATCAATTTCAAATTTTGACCATATGTGACCTGAACTTGACCTAAGCTTGACACTAACTTCACTTAAAGGAAATAGTTCACCTTCAACATGGGGTTTTTAACTGAAATAGCAGTTGTGTAGTCCGTGTTGAGAAACCCCTATCTGCAACTGTTCTAGTCTTAAAAGACTCTCCAGCCGAAGATATTTGACTTTTTGGCGAATAAATGCGGCGCATATATGATATACCGTACCATCTGAAAGTGCCAGCACTGCATGGAGCATGCGCAGACCAATAACGCACACCATAAACTTAATAATTTACGACCTTCTATCCTGAATTGACGCGATGTAGGACCATTTTTGAAAGAAAAAAACTGTACTAAAAAAAAAAATCCTGTTCTGATAAATTTTCCGAAGGTGAACTATTTCCTTTAAAGGGACTGTCCATCCTTTTTGAAAGTTGTCGAATCACACTTAATTGTATGTCTACATGTCAGGCGAGTTCATCTGAACATGTTCGTTAACTTTTTTCCGAAAAAAATGCTTATCTTGGAAGATATTCAACTTTTAGTTTTAAGCGGAAAGTTGGGTAGGTGACGTCATGTGATTGCATTTTAATAACAGGGAAATCCTTTGTGCTGCCAAATGTATGGCACAATTTTTTGTCGACATCTATTGCGCAGAAAAACAGCGAACCACCCGGTGTCTAGATTGGCTAGCACTATCAGCTGGAGTTGTTGCAGCAGTTGGCCACCAGAGACCGCTAGTGAGCCAGGGTGTTATGACGTCGCAAGCAAATGGTGCCACTCAGGGGCGTCGCCACCGGGGGGCAGCAGGATCCCCCCCCCCCACTCTACAAAAAAAAAGTGGGGGCTGGCCCCCCGCTACAACCGCGATCCAAACCTTAAAGGGAATGTTTCACCTTTCTGAAAGTTGTCAAATATACGCTGGTTGTAGTCGAAAATATGAAGCAAGTGCTGCTGGGGAAACGATGGTGATAATTTTCTCTCAAAAGTCACTTAAAGAGATTATACGGGTTTTTCCCAGAATAATTGAGTTACATAGTAAAACGTAATTATAAAGGTGGTAGAAGTCCCACGGTAGCCACATTTTTCTGGAAATGACCTCTTCTGCACGTAAGGACATTCCAAAGTACGCAGTGATGCCACCGCGTATTTTCTGCAGGACCGGCTGAGGCGGAACCAGTCATCTCTTTTATGCTAATAAAAACACCTCAGGTATGGCATATTTCCGGTAAAATAAGCAATATTTGAAAGAAAATAAACTTGTTTTGTTCCAACGACAGCAGCAGTTACCTAATTTTCCCATAACATTGTATATTTGTCATGAATTTGTATACCAAAAAATTAATACGCCACCACCAAATTCTCAACGCTAAAGCCCAGAGATAAGAAAACCAAAAAACACAAAACCTCAACGAACAGTGTGTAGTAATACAAAGTCCCGTCAGTTTTGAATTGCATAATAATTTTGTGATCCAGTGTAGGACTTGCAGGCAATTCAAAACTCTAAAATTGATCTTAAGATAAAAGTGGTGGACAGTAGTGCCGATCAAGTACTCGTTATCTGATACTATAGTCTCGAAAAACGCGCAAGTTTTAACGCTGATAATTGCTGAAATAATGGACTAAATGAACATTAAGGTCCCTGTTATATGTCTTAAACGTGTTTAAAGCTCATACAACTGCAAAAGAGTGCATTTACTTTCAGGACGGAAACCCGTATAATCTCTTTAACTTTATACAAATTAAGTTGTTAAATTTGGGATGATGACGTCATTATTGAGCTATAGACCGCCGCTGATTGGCTGAGAAAGTGGGATTGGCTGAAAAAGTCGCTTTCAGCCAATCAGCGGTGGTACTAGCCTAGTATCCCCATTTTGCAAACTATAAATTGAATTGCTTAAAAACGGCTAAGTTTTTGGGATAATGACCTTAGTATTTTCAACATTTCAATAACGGCCAAAGATAATGGCTATCTCAGTTCAAAACCAATACCAAGGTGAAACATTCCCTTTAACCCTCGCCCTATGGGAACTTTTTTCACCTTCGCCCTACGGGGGCGGGCTGACAGCCCCCCCCCCCTTCCCACCCCCCTTGTTAACTTCGAAACCAAGCAACTTAGAGCAATGCAGTAAGAACCAGCATGTTGACTGTCTCATGTCTCATGAGAGGAATCTAACAGTATGCGATTTTTAGGTTTCAAGTCAATGGATGACCTTCCAAGTTCCAGGTCAAGTGAATGACCTCGGATTTATCACGTCCAGAACAGCGATTTTGCTCCTCAGAAAACCTCAAAATTAAAAATTGATAAATGTAAATAAAAAGGCATGTTCCTAGACCAGTTTTGCCTCAGAAATACAGAAAAGGTAATTATTTTTTTGTATCTTGTCAAAAAAAGTCAAAACAAGTTATTTGAAAAAATGACGTCATCAGTTTCTTACACTTAGGGAGCCATCACTCAGTCAAGAATGAAGATATTGCTTTGAAAGTTGGTATGAGTATTGCCCATACTCAGTTCTCTCACATATATTCCGGTTTTGTAATATCTTTGAAAATTTTGATTTTGTGGGGATTTTTCCCAAAAAAAATCCCCCCCAAAAAAACATTTTTATTTTATTTTAGGGGTAAAAACCCCAAAATTTGGCAAATCAGAGTTTGCCATGTTAAAGAGAATGCCATTTTGTATCTTTGGTGAATTGCATTTGAAATTACCCTTAAAACTCTGTTTTCTACCATTTTTCAAATATGTATCGTTTTTCCACCAACATGACGTCATCAAAACATGATTATCTCCCAAACTACTTAACGAATTTCACTTAAATGTTTACAGCATACGTATAATTGTTGTAAACTCAGCTACCGAAAATTTCAGCAAGATGCACCGCATGAATAAAATGGTATGCAAGAAAACCTCAGGGGGCCTGTCAGCCCCCCCCCCGTAGGGCGAGGGTTAAAGGAAAAAGTTCACCTTCGGAAATTTTTCAGAACACGATTTTATTATATTTTTTAATACAGTTTCTTTTTTTCTTTTTAAAAATGGTCCTACATCGCGCCAATTCAGGACAGAAGGTTGTAAATTATTGATTTTATGGTGTGCGTTATTGGTCTGCGCATGCTCCATGGCAGTGCTGGCACTTTCAGACGGTACGGTACATCATATATGCGCCGTATTCCTTCGCCAAAAAGTCAAATATCTTCGGCTGGAGAGTCTTTTCAGCCAAGAAAGGTTCCAGATAAGGATTTCTCAACACGGGCTACAAAACTGCTATTTCAGTTCAAAACCCATGTTGAAGGTGAACTATTTCCTTCAAGGGCTAAGAATCTACATTATTTGCAAAATATTTTTGTCCTCGCTCAAAACGATGCGGGCATAGTTTTGGGGATAAAACAAATTGGATACATCCTTGATACAGCCTTGATGAGCGCCACCCGATCGACGGGGACGCCACTAATATTGGCGAAAATTTTGCAGGGGACCGTCAGACCAGAAATTGTGTCCTTCATCAGCCTACGGACAGCTGGAGGGGCGCCATCACTGGCTGGAAGGGGTGCCGTCGCTAGCCGGAGGGGTGCCGTGAATGGCCGGAGGGGCGCCGTCACGGGCCGGAGAGGGGCAGTCACTAGTCGGAGGGGCGCCGTCACTCGCCGGAGGGGCGTGGGCCATCACTGGCCGGAGGGGCGTGGTCACTGGCGGAAGAGGCGCCGACAATGGTCGGAGGGGCGCCGGCAATGGTCGGAGGGGCGCCGTCACTCGCCGGAGGGGCACCGTCACTGGCCGGAGAGGCGTAGTCACTGGCCGGAGGGGCGCCTTCACTGGCCGGAGAGGCGCCTTCACTGGCCGGAAGGGCGCCGTCACTGGTCGGAGGGGCGTCGTCGCTGGCCGGAGGGGTGCTGTCACGTGCCGGAGAGGCGCCGTCTATGGCAGGGAGCGTCCTCACTGGCCGGGGGCGCCGTCACTGGCCGCAAGAGCGCCGTCACTGGCCAGGAGAGTGCCCTCACTGGCCGGAGTGGCGCCGTCACTGATCGGAGGGGCGCCAGCTTTGTATGGGCGCCTCGGGTCCAAAGGATCAGGTCATGCCCTGAATGACAGTATACTCGGTACGCCACTGGCATCTGACATAGAACCCTGCGTCAGACCAGAATTTGGATGAGGCATTGTGTCCATAAAGGTGTAATTGTTGTATGTAACAGAACATCTTTGACAACCTGAAGTGCATTCATGTCAAGGGTGAACAGCATGTTTACAACTGAGGATATGTTTTGGTTTGTCGAGTGCTGTGCATAGTGAGAGATATGGCAAGAGCCGGAGAAATAGCAGTGCCGGCGAACGGGCTAAGAAGTCTACCCGAGGCGGTAACAGTCTAAATAACCGCGCCAGGCGCATTCTTTCGCGGCTTTACAGATACAGATACGGATACAGACTTTTATTAAAGGAAATAGTTCACCTTCAACATGGGATTTTGAACTGAAATAGCAGTTTTGTAGCCCGTGTTGAGAAATCCTTATCTGCAACTTTTCTTGGCTGAAAAGACTCTCCAGCCGAAGATATTTGACTTTTTGACGAAGGAATGCGGCGCATATATGATATACCGTACCGTCTGAGAGTGCCAGCACTGCATGGAGCATTCGCAGACCAATAACGCGCACCATAACATTAATAATTTACGACCTTCTGTCCTGAATTGGCGCGATGTAGGACCATTTTTGAAAAAAAAACTGTATTAAAAAATATAATAAAATCGTGTTCTGAAAATTTTCCGAAGGTGAACAATTTCCTTTAAGGTCGTCCACATGTGCCTGTGGCTATTATAATATCTCGTCATGAGTTAAAAACACAGGCAACATGGTCAGAAAAAGCATACAATAAAATCACACGAGTAAAAACATGAATAAAAACACTGACACACGCCAACACATACACACACACCCATACAATCAGTCAACTAAAACCCGTCGGCATGACAGTGAGAATCGCTGCGTCGGTCAGTCCGGTGCCCGCAGAGCGGCAGCGAGATGTCGCCGCACCTGGCGACGAAACAGCGGCACGGGCAGTCCTAAAAGGTCGCGTGGCAGGGCGTTATACAGCGCTGGTCCCCGGCAGGCAAAACGCCGCCGTCCCATCTCCGTGCGTGACCGGGGAACAAACAACATGTGGTCCTGTCGCGTGGCCCGCTCGGTAGCGCTGGCTTCTGCTACGGTGGACAGACTCACAGTCAGCTGTTCAGGCTCGCCGCAGCAACGCACCTTGTGCGTGAGGCACAGTGTGTGGTAAGTGGCCATGCCCTCCGCGCCGAGCCACCCCAGCCTCCCCAGCAGATCCGACACATGGTCGTACTTTCGTCGGCCAAAAAGTACTCTAGAAGCATAGTTTATGACTTTTTGAAGCCGACAGAAGTTCCCATTCTTGCCGTTACCGTATACCGAGATACAGTACCGGATCTGCGAGAAAACCAGGGCATTGATCAGCGCGGAGAGCACGGCCGTTGGCAGGTGCCCCCTCAGATGCGATAGACCAGTCAAAACTCCGAAGCAGCGCTGTGTTACGGTAGAGACATGGCGGTCCCAGCATAACGAGCGGTCAAAGGTGAGACCTAGGTTTTTGGCTTCTGAAATGGGGATTAAATCCTGATCGCGGAATTTTACTTTTATGTCATGTACAGTGCGCAGATTTTAAGAGCTGCCCAGAAGCATCAGTTGGGTCTTGGCGGCATTTACTTTCAGTCCATTTGCTTGAAACCAGTTATCGAGAGAGGCTAAGGCACCCTCCATGCGAGTGACGACTTTGTGAATATCAGAACTTTTGCCGCTGACCAAAATTTGGGTGTCGCCAGCATATTGGACAACCACTGCGTCCTCGGCAAACAGACTGAGATCGTTTGCGAAGACGCAGTAGAGGAGAGGGCCTAGAGATGAGCCTTGAAACACACCGATGCTGTTGGGCAGCGGAAGGGAAGTTTTTACTCCACCCAGACCGTCAGTGAGGCTGACACTCTGGGTGTGGTTGCGCAAATAGGCAGAGAACTAGGACGTGTCAATTCCGTGAAGTGATAATTTTGACAGGAGTTTTGAATGATCTATCACATCGAAACATTTGCTCAAATCCAGCAGGCAGAGCAGGGAAACTTCTTCGTGGTCAAAGGCAGATAGGATTTGGTCGGAAATTGAGGTCAGCGCGGTTTCAGTCGAGTGACGAGGCCGGAAACCGTGCTGACTGGAAGAGAGGAGGTGGTTATCTGAAAGGTATTTGTAATAAGCTGCTGGTGTACAGCGCGCTCTACGATTTTGGCTATGACTGGAACAATGGATATAGGACGGAAGTTGGATGGGTCAAAAAGATTGCCGGATTTGTGAATAGGATGGACTAGGGAATGTTTCCAGGATTTAGGAACGTAGGACCATGGGTTATGCTGGAGTTGACCAAATGCAGGAGCACCCACCCAACGGAGTCAAAGCAGGCACAAATCATTCGTGCGCTGATGCCGTCGTCACCGCAGGCCGGCGAGGCACTCATCCCAAACACAACGGCCCGCAGCTCCGCCAGTGACAACGGCATCAGCACAAGAGAACAGGCACCAACACGCGGCAGACGACAGGCTATGTCCGGCGTAGGCCCTAAGCGCTTCACCTCCTCAGCCACACGCGGACCCACGCCGACAAAATAACGATTTAAGTCGTCCGGTGTGACGTCTGGCAGCTTACGGGCGGCTCGTTTGCTGCCGACGACAGGTCTAATCAGTCGCCACATCGACTCCCGTCTACCCTCACGGATGCGCCGCTCCACATCCTGGCGAGTATCATGCCTAATCGCAGAACGCACGGCTCGGTCTGCATCACGGTACTGGTTTTTTTTTCCTAACCTCCCGGACCGGCCTATAGCCATTTCCCGGGGTGGGGAGATTACTTCTGGCAATTTGCCAGGAAAAGAGTTACGTTAACCGGTTTATGTGACCCGGAGCTTGCTAGGGAGTAGGGTATCTATTTTACGTTAATGAAATGTTCAAAGTAAATATAATATATAGCCTTACGTTAAGTCTTTCGTTCAAGATCAAAAATAAGTAAAACACGAGACACACGTACATATACATTTTATTACATACACTGATGAACACACATACACTTGTACACAATGTCAGTGTTGATGGAGCCGGGTGGTGCCATCATTGCAACAACGGGAGACTGTTGCCAGTCTCCCTGGCTCCGGCGCCCCGGCGAGACCTGGCTGTGGGGTGTATTTAGCTGGGCGAAAAGTCCTGAATAATAAAAAACCCAGCGTCTAACGCAAAGGGGAAAAAACCTGCGCGGAGAGCCAAAATTGCGCTAGGCCAAAAACCCCTGTTATATTTGCTTAACTAGTCGTGTTTGGTAGAGAAAATCGAAGAGGAGGCTTGTCAGTTCGGGATAAATATCACCTAACAGTGTTTGGAGATTTAATGTGATGCGGTTTTGTTGTGTGTAATTAATAATGTTCTGACGTTTGACGTTGTGTACTGGGCAAGTAATTAGTAAATGTTTAATTGTGTAGCGCGGATAACCTGGACAATGCTGGCAACTTGGTGGCGGAAGATTGGCTATAATATGATAATGCGTAATTTTTGTGTGACCGAGGCGAAGGCGTGCTAATACTTTGAGTCAGACACCGCGGGGGCGCTCGGGTTCCTGATTTTAACAGTCCTGAGAGGGGCATGGGAGTCGATTATCGGCAGAAATATGGCGACAAAGTGGTTCCACTCAAGCGTGACGGTGCCTGAACTAAACACCGCACTCCAGTCGGCTAGCGCCAGATCAAGGTTCATGGAGTACGTGTCCACACGGCCAAGACAACGAGAACGAACGCTGGTACTTCGTGGCTTGAAGCGTGGCATAGTGACGAAGACACGAATGAACTTATGTGGGCTAAAATGACAAAACTTTGTGCGACAGACTAACATGTTACGACAGTTTGTGATAACAACATCAAGCATGGAACCAGTCGAGTAGGTAGGAGACGAGACACACTGAGATAAATAATTATCGGACATAAAATTACAAAGCGTACGCTTGGCCGGGTCAGAGTCAGGTTTGAGCAGGCAACAGTTAAGATCACCACATACAAAAATCTTTGACCCCTGGTATGTTGCCAAAATATAATGGAGCTGGTTTTCTAGATAAGACAAATCGGCAGTCAGGTCAGCCACGCCACGTCTCGGTGGTCGGTACACGGTACAAATAGTACACTGTCGTCGGTTGTCGGGTTTAAGTAAAGTCCACAGGGTCTTCCAACTTGCTGTTGGGGTGAACCAACGAAATTTGACTTTTGGGATTACTGACGCATTCCTGGTAAGCGCTCAGGCGATGAAACGGAGTTGGTTTCAGGCTGCAGCGTACTGTAGATAAAACTTAAGGTGTCAAATGATTAATATCTGGAAGAAGGAAAAAGTCATGAAGTAAGAGTTCTGGTGATCCTCATTAAAATAGTTGAATGAAAATGAAGGAAGGAAAATAGAGTCGGCTCTTCTGAATCCGTGCATACTAGTGATGTCATTTGGTAACCAAAATTTTGGTATACCCCAAAAATTCCAATACCGAATCGGTTATTGGTTGGTCAGAAAACAAATTTGAGGTATGTTTCGTTCAAGCGAGTTAGCGATATGCATCAGACTGGCCACCTTGTTTTGCAGGAAGTTCGGCATGTTCTGCAGGTATCCAGCCGGGAAATAAGAATATCAGGCAATTCATTTTGATTCTAATCATCAATACTAAATATTATCAGGGGCGTAGCCAGCATTTTTCGAGACAGGTGCATCCGGTCGGGGGTCCGTCACAGTGGGGGGGGGGGGGGGGCAGTCCCCATACATATCCGAAACGGCATTTGGGCCCATTCCAGGCCCTGAGATTCAGGCACGTTGCCAGGGTCCAGGGGGGTGGGGCGCCTCGAAAGGGCCCTTCCCGAGCGCTGAAAGGGACCCTTCCCAAGCGTTGAAAGGGCCAAACAAAACGGATGAAAAGGCACGTTACACGGATGGAAAATGCAGTATGACAGGTATGGCATGGGCCATACCAACTTTTAAGACCTGGAGTTAGCAAACTGCCATATCAACTTTGGAACCAGCGACACCAATTTGGAATCAGCTATACCAACTTAAGATATTTTTTAAGCTCAAGACCTGGAACTCTTAAACAAATATCGCCGCGGAACGGCGCGAAAATTTTGAGTCTTATGCCCTAGATATTTCTCATCATTCTCATCAATGCGTCGCATTGCGTATGGTGCGGACCTCTAAAAATGTTATTGTGCGTTTAAAAGTGCGGTAAAAAAAGTGTTAAAATGAACTATTTTGCCCAATTATATAGGAAAGTAGCAACATAACACATAAATGCACCGAGAAACGGCCCGTTATTTTTATTACCCGCATATAATTGAATTTGTAGTTAAATTGCGCCGCGGAGCGGTGCAAAACAATTGAGTTGTATTCCCTGGACAACTGCATTCTTACTGTTGAAAGGCCCAGGGTCCCGTCAGATCGTCAAAGGGCCCCTCCGACCTTTTCAACGCCCTTCTGACCTGTTCAGGGACTCATCTGGGATCCGCGAAAAGACATTATGTGGAGTGGGTGATAGATATTAACCCGCGCACTGCAGGGGCTTTGCGCCGAACACGAACTGCAGGGGGGTTGATTTCCGCCCCCCCCCTGAGATCTCGAAAACTACGCTACGTAGCGAGAAGCGGAAAACGGCATTTGATAGCATGATACATTTTCTATCGAAAGTATTCAGTATTGTTTTAGGTCAGGTCAAAATTGAGGTCACCAGAGATCATCAAAGGTCAAAATGTCCAGTTTTTTTTTCTGTTTTAGGACATCGCTCCAGACATTTCCATATATCTCAGAAACGATGCTAGTTAGAAACAAACAGAAAAGGCATAATGCCAGCCAGTAAAATTTGCAATCGCTAAGGTTTCCTCAGATTTGATCTCAGGTCAACATTTGAGGCTCCAGAGGTCAAAATAGAAAAAATGACGTTTTTTGCTAAATCGTTTTTCGCTATTTACTTGTTATGTAATAAAGATAAAGGAAAACTGTTTACGTCATTGTGTTTATCTTGTCAAGGCGCTTTGAATTATATACATGGTGACTTTGTTAAAATAACTTAAAAATTTGACCTCAGGTCAAGGTCAAGTGGTGACCCAAGTAGGGCATGTTGCATATGGGAAGACGTGTCTTGACGAGACAAACACATTGATGTCTGTTTTACTTCTCTATCTTCATTATGTCGGGAGTTATGGACAAAAAAGTGATGGTGACCTCGCATGACCTTAAATGACCCAATAGGGGTCACTGAACAAAACTTACACTTGGATCATCAAGAATATCCTATAATAACATGATCCAGAAGTAATTGGACTAATATCATGCATATCCTTAGCATTTGTATATTTCCCCATTGACTTATTATGGGGAGGTTACGAAATTGACCTGACCTTAGGTCACCGGTATCAACATTCCGAGATAAACGAATTGTAAGTACGTATGCCCTCATGACATCCTGTAAGTTTCAAACTGATCGGTGAAAAACTCTGGCTTTGGCACAACTGCAAACATTTTTGGAGGTGGGGTCACTTGACCTGGTCTGGTGACCTGACCTGAGATGACCCTAGGTTATTTTTTTTTCAAAGTGTGCGCAATGGATGTCCTGACAGGTGTGCGAAAACCCGGCGGCACTGCGCGCCGCCGTTTTTTCGCTATCTTTGACAAACCTGAGGGGGGGGGGGCGGAAATCCCCTGCAGTGCGCGGGTTAAATACAAAGACGACTTACTCTACAATTAAAATTAAAATCGGAGCTTGTGGGCATATTGTAACACCCTTCGTTAGCGATTAAGAGGCATTCGGTAACATGTCATTGCTCAGTCGGCCGGTGACCGCGGGCGAGGTCGGGTCGTACACGCGCCGCTCCGCCCCACCACGTGGCGTGGCAAGAGTGTGCGAACGATTTGAGCAGTGAAGCCGGTGACTTTTTGGGGACTTATTTAGTGAACAAGATGGTTGTGTAAGTCCCAGCTTTTGGTGCGTGGAGCCTGCAACTGCAACGGAGCCTCATTGACGCGCGTGTCATGTCTGATCATGCTGCGCCGCGGTCTGCCGGTGCGGATGGAGACGGTGCCAGTGCGGTGATGGACCAGCAGATCAACGTTGAACTCGGTATCGGTGAACGCAATTCGGTCAGTGAACTGGTGAAAACCTACAGTGATCCACCCAGTGAAGGACATAAGCGCGACCGCTCTGAATCCGGAGACTTAGCACCGGCCGGCAAGCGCGGCGCCAGGGAGTGCAGCGGTGAGCCTGGACGCAGCACACATCAGCGTTGAAAGGCAGGAACTTTAAGGAGCACCTGGACGACGCAATCGAGGGACTGGAGAGCCGCATCACTCTGTCGATCTCCAAAGACCTCCACGAGTTCCGCGAGTCGCTCACAGCAGCGATCGACAAGCTGAACGACCGGGTGAAGGATTTAGAGCGACATGTGGAGGAGAGGGACGGCGTCATCGAGGAGCTGACGGACGAACTGCGAGAGTCAAGGTCGGAAGTTTCTGCTCTCCAGAGTCGCGTGGAAGAGGCCGAGATTAACTCGCGCCTACCGTGTCTTGTCCTGTCCGGCGCGGCCATGGCGTCCCGACGCGTGCCCCGCCTGGAGCCGCCTCTGCCCGCGCAGACAGCGCCTGCGGCGGCCGAATCTCGGCCGGCCGCGTCTGCTGTGCCGGCTGGCCCCGGTCAAGGCCAGACCGCCGTGACGTCACAGCCAGCTGATCGCCAGGTCGGCAGGGACGGGGCGAGTCCGGGCGTGTCAGCCCAGGCTGCTGGCGCTGACAGGCGTGATACCCGAGGCCCGGGTCGGCCGGCCGCGCGTGGCGGCGGCTGGGAGGAGCGTGAGGACGTGAACGCTCTGATCGTGAACACTCTGAACCAGTGCTTGTCGGGGCTGAACCTCTCAGCAGCTGATATAGATCGTGCGCATCGTCTGCCAGGCCCCAACAATCGTGTGATTGTTCGTTTCCTGCGTTCGGGGCAGGGCAGTATTCGCGAACAAGTGATGACTCGACGTCTTGAGCTGCGCGGCAGGGATCTCTTCGTGAACGAGTCGCTGACGAAGCTTCGGAGCCTGATCTTCCGGTCCCTTCTGGCCGCCAAGCGCGACAAGAAGTTATACACTGTGTATTCGCGCGGCGGTCAAGTCTACTTCAAGGAGAAGCAGCACGGTGTGGGGATGAGAGTTGACTCACTGCAGCGAGTGCGCCAGCTGGGGTACACCGTGAGCGAGCGCTGAGGTTTACCGAGTGCCACGTTCTCTGGGAGACTCGAGTGGTGACGGTCTCAGTGATGACCGACTCGGCATACCGTCACAGCTGCTTCTGGCCGAGGTGAGACTTGAGCTGAGCCAGTTTTTCTTCTATGGAGCACCGACTGCTTTCCGAGGTAAAGTTGCGAGCTTCATGACAACTGTGTTCTGAGTTTGAGTTATCGCGTTATCTTCAGTAACATATTGTTTAAGTTTTGCTTTGCTAGTAACTGCTTGTGATGTCCTGGTGCAGCTAGAGTGCACTTACCATCGTCAGACTGTTGATTGTGTTATTTGCTGTGTTTGAGCCTATCACGATATTGAGTGATCACTGTTGATTGCACCCGCGTATAATTGTTTTGTTGAAGCTTGCAGATAGCATGTATATTATATATTGTCGTGGCTTGGCTCAGAAGGCGTCTTCGTCTTTAAGTTTAGAGGTCCCGTGATCTGGTGGTGCACACTTCCTGATACTACTTCCTGTTACACTAGATATAGATAGCGTTCGTTGCTTAGTCACTGTCGGCACGAGTATTGCGTAAGCTGTTCCGATTGTATTTTTCACTACGTTTCCGAAAATTAGCATTTATAGATGTTGCAGGCTCCGCGTACCTGTTTTTCTTTCTTTGCCATAACGTTTGGTTCGTCTTTTTTGTTTTACATAACTGCACAGACCCACTCACAGGTGCACCCTCTCGCACACGCACGGACATCTCTCGCACAACGCACGCACAGGAATATACGCACGCACACATGTGCACGCGCACGCGCACAGGCACAAGCACACGCACACACGGCGTCAGGCACGAGCTCACAACATTCCTGCCTTCAATCTGCTTGTATACATGTTTTCCATTTCCAGGTGTGAACGAGGTTCACACAGTTTAGTTCGAAATGACTGAGTTAACATTAACATCAATGAACTGTAGAGGCCTGGGTGATTTAAAGAAGCGTAGAGACGTTTTGCATTTCATGAAAAACCAAAGCTATGATATTTTGTTTCTTCAAGATACCCATCTTACTAAAGAGTCGATTCCTTATTTTAACAGCTTGTGGAAAGGGAAAAGTTACCACTCATGCTACACGAGTCGCAGTCGAGGGGTATGCATCATGATTAAGAATAGCCTACAGCATGAACTCATTAAAGTTAAACACTCCGACTGCGGAAATTTCATTATCGTTGTATGCAAATTAGGTACACAAACCTACTTAATGGCTAACATCTATGGTCCTAATGACGACGATCCCAATTTCTACCGCACCCTTGCCAATCATTTGGAGTCATTTCAAACCGATCATACGATTATAGGAGGAGATTTTAATTTTGTAATCGAACCTAAAGTTGATTCATTCAATTACGTTCGTGAGTATAATATAAATGCAAAGCAAGTTTTCTTGAATTTCACAAATGATAACACGTTAGTAGACATATGGAGAGTACAAAATCCGAATAGGTTAGAATACACTTGGTCGAGAAATAATCCTCTAAAATGCGATAGATTAGACATGCTTTTCGTAAACACTCAACTTATATCATCTGTGTGCGACGTGATAATCAAACCAGGATATAGGACAGACCATAGCCTAGTGGTAATGACAATGAATGTAGGAGAAGTAGAAAAAGGTCCTGGAATTTGGAAGATGAATGAATCCGTTCTGCGAGATTCCGAGTATATAAACCTTATAGATATGACCATAAAAAGCACCGTCTTTCAATATGCAATTCCCTTATACAATGAGGAATACGTAAATAACGCTAGTAATTATCCTGATATACAATTAACAATCGAAGACGGCCTGTTCTACGAAACACTTATCATGCTTATTAGAGGTGAGACTGTGAAATACTGTAAGAGAAAGGCTCGCAATCGACGAATGAAAGAAAAAGAACTACTCAATAAAATACAATCAGCATATACCTTATCTACTAACGACACATGTGATGTAAATGAGCAATTTCTACACATAGCTAAGAAAGAATTAGAAGAACATAGGAGACCATACATAGAGGGCTTAATTGTACGGTCAAGAACTCAATGGCATGAGGAAGGAGAAAAAAGTTCAAAATATTTTCTATCATTGGAGAAAAGAAACGCATCTAGAAAATCCATACAGTACAAAACGAAGGCCAAACAATCACAAAATCAAACGCGATTCTGTCACTTTTTACTCAGACATTTCAGGATAAATATTCTGTAACGCAGGTAATCGAGCCTGACTCAATTTTCATCCGGAGTAACGTCAGAGAAACATTGAATGAAAGCGAGAAATATGCGTTAGATACAGATGTAACCCTTCAGGAACTAACTTCAGCACTGCAGGGCATGAAAAAGGGCAAAACTCCTGGCAGTAATGGGTTTACTGTAGACTTCTTTCGATGCTTTTGGAAACAGTTGGGCGTATTCTTACACCGAGCATACACATTCACTTCGTTACAAGGAGTAGCACTGCCAACACATCTAGAAAGCTTAATAACTTTAATACCAAAAGCAGGACGACCAGGCTACTCACTCAAAGGATGGCGTCCAATATCCCTTCTGAATGTCGATTACAAAATTATTTCAACTGCCATCGCCAACAGGTTTAAGAAAGTTGTTAATCGGATTATAAGTCCATCGCAATCAGCCTACATCAAGGGGAGATATATCGGTGAGAATAGTCGACTTGTGTATGATGTGATATCACACGTGAATCAACATGATAAATCAGGTTTAATTATGGCAGCTGATTTTGAAGCAGCTTTTGAGACTGTGTCGTGGCCATACGTGAGAGCAGTGAGAGCTAAAAGAAATGAATTTTGGAAATAAATTTATCGAGATTATCAATACAATGTACTTAAACCAACATAACTTCGCTCGCATTCTCCTGAATGGCTTTTTAGGTGAAAAAATACATATGCATAGAGGAATAAGACAGGGTGACCCAGTTTCTGGATACTTATTCAACATATCCGTAGAGATACTGGCAAATCAAATAACAAATTCCGATAAGTTAACTGGTATTCAATTTGGTATCAATACAGAAGTTCGCATCAGCCAATATGCGGACGACACCATTTTGTTTCTAGACGGCTCTGAACGCTCTATTAATGGGGTAACCGAGGAGCTCTCAGAATTTTCCTCACAATCAGGACTGAAGCTCAATTGGGAAAAAACATCATGTTTGCCACTTGGTTTGCTGAGTCAACCACAAAGTTCGGAAAACAGTTCAGTAGATAAGCTCAAATGGGTAAGCGAAATTAAAATTCTAGGAATATACTTTAAATGCAATATTATCAATATAACAGAGCTCAATTTAGAGAGAAAGCTCATACTTTTAGAAAACGATATTAAGCAATGGAAAAGACGTTATCTCACTCCTCTAGGGAAAATTACAGTCATAAAGGCCCTGCTACTCTCTAAGCTTGCCCATCTTTTCATGGCCTTACCGAATCCATCTCAAGCTTACATAAAGAAGATTGAACGAATGTTGTACAGTTTCTTATGGAATAACAAACCGGACCTTGTTAAAAGAATGAAAGTGATTCAGAATCAAAAATTTGATGGCCTCCAAATGACTGATTTAACATCATTCATTCACAGTTTGAAATTGTCATGGCTAAAACGGTTAGTCAATTCTACGGCTGTTTGGACAACCGTTACAAAGCTAGAACATTTAGACCCATTTAAGCTGCTTACGTATGGCACGGCACAGCTGATAGTGGTAAAGGCGCAAATGAAAAATGAATTCTGGAGTGATGTGGTGAAATCTCTTATCCAATTAAATAAAATGCTGAGCCTTCAACCAGAAAACATCATGAGAGAGCAGATATGGTTCTCAGACTATACAAAATATAAAACTTCCATTGTCCCGCAATGGAATGATCGAGGACTAAAATTTATTGGTGATCTTTTTAATACAGATAATGGAAATATACTGTCACGAGAAGAAATAAAAGTGCAATACCGAATCTCAATGACATTCCTGTGCTACGAATCATTAATCCGTAGCTTACCTAATAACGTCAGAAACGCAACACACATTTCATTCGAAAGACCGAATATTCCATTCAAGTTGCAATTTTTCTTCAATAAGCCAAATATCACTAGATATTGCTATTCACTATTAATAAATGCATTGAGGAAGAAATGTGACACTACTGATGCAAAACTCAAGCAGAAATGGAACCGTGATATCGGATTCCATCAAGAAGGGAGTTTGATGCATGTTAAAAAAGCTACGAAATCCGTATATTTACTTTACCTTCATTACAGAATTATAACCAGGATTATCACAACTAATAAGTTTCTATTTACTATCAAGATATCCGACAACAGCACTTGTACATTTTGCGCGCGCGACACTGAAACAATAACTCACTTATTCTGGCAGTGTCCAGATACACAAGCATTTCTACAGAATATAAAGAGAAAACTGTCCACCGAGTACCAAATACATTTTCACCTCAGTGAACAATCGTGGTTCTTCCCACAGGAAACAGATGCACTTCAAACACTAATGATCACCATAGCAAAAGCAGTCATTTACAGATCTCGCAATGCTGGCAAAAAACCGGAAGCCTCTCATATGATGAACTTATTAAGAATTGAAGCAGAAAAAGAACAACTTGCCAGCATGCTTAAGAACAAACCTGATAACTTCGAAAATAAATGGAAAACATTAAAGCGTATCCTCCAGTAATTATTTTTGCGCACGTGCTCGCTCGTGTCCTGACGCCAAACACCCATAATCACAACCACAAGCACAACACAGACATACACACATAAACATTTACATACACGCACACAACACGCACATGCACACACTACTACTACACTACTACACACACACACACACGCACGCCCACGGGCACACACACACATACGCACGCGCGCGCGCGCACACGCACAAGCCTCTTTTGTACATGTACTTGACTGCTGTGGGGTGAGTTGATTATTTTTAGGCATATTTAGGTGAGTTGATTATGTTTAGTTTAGGCAGGCTGCTTTGGTGCGAGTCGGAGGGATGAAGCCGCGAACCGTAGAGAGACGGTGCAGTGCTGTGTCACGACTGTGTGCAGTGCGGTTTGTGTTGGTCTGTGTGTGTGTGTTGATTTAGATATGTGGGCATTGAATAAACTATCCCTTTGAAGAAAAAAAACAAAAAAAACATGTCATTGCTCGTCTTAAAGACGAGCAATGATCTGTTACCGAATGCTTCTTAATCGCTGACGAAGGGTGTTACAACATACCCACAAGCTCCGATTTTAATTTTTTGATTGTGGAGTAAGTCCTCTTTGTAATTAATCTTCATCTGGGAGCTCTACGTGCTTTGGGCCCTTCCGGTCCCACCAGGGACTCCTCTGACGTTCCAAGAAGCCCCTCTTATGTGGCAAGGCCCAAGGGCCCCATTCGGCCTGTTCAGAGGTCCTTTCGACCTGGCCAGGGACAGAACTGGCTGCTTTGTCACCCTGCGGACATGCTCAGGGGCCCCTCCGACCTGCACAGGGGCCCCTCCAGTCTGGCTAGGAACTCATCCAGCATGTTCAAGGGCCCTTCCGACTGGCCCAGGGACCGTTTCGGTCTAGCTAGGGGCCCCTTTCACTTGCCCAGGAGCCCCTCCGATCGACCCAGCGACTCTTCTGGTCGGACTGCGCTGGCTGCTTTGTCGCCCTGCCGACATGCTCAAGGGCCCTCCGACCTTCCCTGGTGCCTTTCCGTGCTGGCTAGGGGCCAATTCGGCATGTTCGGGGGCCTTTCTTACCCTCCCAGGGGCCCTTTTGGTCTGGTCAGAGGCCCCTCCGATCTGCACAGGGGCATTTCGAACTTTCCAGGGCCCCTCTGGTCTGTCCAGGGTCCCTCCAGCCTTCTAAGAGGCCCTTCCGATCTGGCAAGGGACTGCTCTGGCTGCTTTGTCGCCTTGCGACATGCTCCGAGGGCCCTCCGACCTGCCCGGGGCCCCTCAGTGCTGACTAGGGGCCCATTCAGCATGTTCAGGGGCCGTCCTGACCCACCTAGGGGCCCTTTCGGTCTGGTCGGGGGGCCCTCTGACCTGCACAGGGGCCTTTTGCACTTCCTAGGGGCCCTGGAGTCTGTCCAAGGGCCCTCCAACCTGCTCAGGGGCCCTTATGACCTGGCAAGGGACTGTGCGGGCTGCTGTGTCGCCCTGCCGACATGCTCGGGGGCCTCTCGATCTACCCAGGGGCCCCTCTGTGCTGGCTAGGGGCCCATTCGACGTATTCAAGGGGCCCTCTGACCCACTCAGGGGCCCTTTCGGTCTGGCCAGGGGGCCATCTGACATGCACAGGGCTCTTTTGAACGTCCAAGGAGCCCTCTGGTCTTTCAGAGAAGGTCCTGGTGGCCCTCAAGGGCCTCTGAAGTGGTCTAAACTCTTTAAAGACCACGCTTCGCGTGGAAAAGAGTCCATGATACCGCGCTTCTCGCGGTCTCGTTGGCCCCTCCGCCGCCGAAAACAGCCCTCCTGGCCTCCAGTGGGGGGGGGGGGGGGGGCACCCCCCCCCCTTTGCTACGTGCCTGCTGAGAGGGCTCACGAAAGGGTTCTTCCTCCTTATCATAGGGCTCTCTGACAGACACTAGGAGGGTCCTTGTATTGTGTGAGAGGGCTTTGGATCCGATTCTCTCATGGTATTTTACAACATAAAATGACGGCCGCCAGGCCATATGGTTGCAGCCGGGCATAGGGGGCACGGCAAAATCTCCCGGGTGCACGAACACCATTTGCACCCCCTGGCTACGCCTCTGAGTATTATTGAGGCATTTCTTTCCCTAAAGAAATGCACCTGCATATGCAAGTAACGCTTGCCAACTTCTCACACCAATATTGAAAGCCGGTCAAAAATCGGTAATTTTCGGGTTGGGAAAAATAGGTTTGGTTTTCGGTCAGCATAGCTACAATGAAATTGGTATCGGTTTGGTCAAGTTTCAGGAATTTTCTGAAAATGACATCACTGGTGCGTACCATAATGTTGATTGTTGACTGGAAAATGTGGACTTATGGGTCGCCCCCCCACTCAAAATTTCGTGGCGACGCGACTCGTACCACTAAATATTGATTTATTTATTTATATATAAATAAATAAATATTTAGCTTTAAATATCTAACTGGTACCATTTGCATGCGGCGTCATAACACCCTGGCTCACTAGCGGTCCCTGGCGGCCAACTGCTGCATCAACTCCAGCTGATAGTGCTAGCCTCTAGATTGCGAACCACCCGGGGATCGAGAAATGAAAGACGAAAATATTCCAAGGCTGACCGTAAAACAAGTCGACTATCATTACCAGTTGGGTAAAGAGAGACGACGCTGTCGGTTTAGAGGCCCTATTCAAATACACATGGGCCTTATTTTTTACAGTTGTCAAAATCAAACTCGAATATCTTTTTGATTAGATCATTGTGGTTGTTTGAACTGCTACCATACTTTATTTCAATGCCAAGCCACAAAAAATGGCTATCTCAACTTAAATATAATGTTAAAGTGGGATAGTCCCTTTAACCCCCCCCCCTACGAGATCTTTTTCACCTTCGCCCTACGGGGGGGGGGGCTGACAGCCCCCCTGTTAACTTCCAAACCAAGCAACTTAGAGCAATGCGGTATGAACCAGCATGTTGCCTGTCATGAGCGAAATCTAACAGTATGCGATTTTTAGGTTTCAGGTCAACGGGTGACCTTCCAGGTCAAGTGAATGACCTCGGATTTACCACGTCCAGAACAGCGATTTTTCTCTTCAGAAAACCTCAAAATTAGACATTGATAAATGTAAATAAAAATGCATGTTCCTAGACCAGTTTTGGCTCAGAAATACAATATTTGTACAAATGACGTCATCAGTTTCTTTCACTTGGGAGCCATCACTCAGTCAAAAATGAAGATATTGCTTTGAAATTTGTTATGGGTATTGTCCATACTTAGTTCTCTCACATATATTCCGGTTTTTCTAACATCTTTGAAAATTTTGATTTTGTGGGGATTTTTCCCCCCAAAAAAATCAGTTTTGATTCTATTTTATGGGTTAAAAACCCAAAATTTTGAAAATCCGAGATTGCCATTTTAAATAGAATGCTATTTTCTATCTATGATGAACTGCGTTTGCAATTTACTTTAAAACTCTGTTTTTACGATTTTTCAAATATTTCTCATTTTTTACCAACATGACATCATCAAAACACAATTATCTCCCAAACTGCATGACCAATTTCAATTAAATTTTTACAGCATACGTATAATTGTTGTCAACTCAGCTACCGAAAATTTCAGGGAGATGCACTGCATGTGTAAAAAGTTATTCGAGAAAACCCTCAGGGGGGCCTGTCAGCCCCCCCCCGTAGGGCGAGGGTTAAAGGGAAATATTAAACTTTTGATTTTGTTAGCAACAATTACTTAGGCCTCCGCTATGGTATAACAGTGATGTTGTTTAAATTTAAGAATTAAATAAAATTATTCCCTAATTCGAAGTTGGAAGTTAATGATCGATCGGTGTTTTCCATCCACTAACGAAACGCGACATAACGCTTTTGTATCAATCTGTTTTTTTCTTCAAATAACTTGTATTATTAGCCAGCATACTATTTCATGAATCGGTACACCATACATTAAACAAATACAGTACATCGATCATTACATTAGGCGTCAGGCAATCATAGGCGACCCCGCCCGCGCCGCCTCGCGTTTTTCAGCGGCTCCTGTTCGCGAAGCCGCGCCCCCTCGCCACCGACCGGGCGTGCGAGCCGTCGGGCAGCGGGGCCGGCGCCCCGCACGCCCGGCCGGCCGACCGGGCCTGCAGCCTGCTGAGGGCCGGTCTCGGGTTAGCCCGGGTGGAAAGAGGGCGGGGTCTATCCTATTCTTGGTTCCTACTACATGCATCGCCACACTCGGACTAAGGCCTTTATCGCCCAATCGCGATCAATGTACTGCCTACACTCGTGTCCCTCCCCCTATCCCCCACCATTCCCCATACACCCACAGTCTAGTAACTGTTAGCTAGCAAACTACATACTCGGCCTATATGACGCATCATTCACTACCTGTCACGATATCGTCACGTCACGATGTCGTGTCACGATATCGTACAACACATCATGTCGGACGGCAGGTCTCGGCTCGGCTCGGCTCCGCATTCCACACCCTAACTAGTTATCCATTCTGAAGGCTGCCAAACAAATTGAATTTTCCACTCGCTTCCAACATGTTGGACCATTTGTTTAAGAACGACTGAATTGTATTATTTGACATGGCGATTCGTCGATCGATGTCTACATGGTATTTAATCAAAGGAATTAGACCTTGCACTGTTGGTGTGGATAAATTTGTCGCTAGTTTGCAGTGTACTATGTACTGTTTTGCAAGTAATATTAGTAAATTAACCCGCGCACTGCAGGGGAGGTTGATTTCCGCCCTCCCCCACAGGTTTTTCGCAGATAGCAAGACAACAAAAACGGAGGCGCGCAGCGCCGCCGGGTTTTGGCACACCTGTTAGGACATCAATTGCGCACACTTTGCAAAACAAAATATCCTCGGGTCCTCTCAGGTCAGGTCACCAGACCAGGTCAAGTGAACCCACCTCCAAAAATGTCTGCAGTTGTGCCAAAGCCAGAGTTTTTTTTTCACCCATCAGTTTGAAACTTACAGGATGTCATGAGGGCATAAGTACTTACAATTCGTTTATCTCGGAATGTTTATATCGGCGACCTAAGGTCAGGTCAATTTCGTAACCTCCCCATAATAAGTCAATGGGGAAATATACAAATGCTTCCTATTTCAAGGATATGCATGATATTAGTCCAATTACTTCTGGATCATTTATTATATGATATTCTTGATGATCCGAGTGCAAGTTTTATTCAGTGACCCCTATGGGGTCATGTGAGGTCATGCGAGGTCACCATATTTTTTTTCTTCAATAACTCCCGACATAATGCAGATAGAGAAGTACAACAGACATCAATGTGTTTGTCTCGTCGAGACACGTCTTCCCATATGCAACATGCCCTACTTGGGTCACAACTTGACCTTGACCTGAGGTCAATTGTTTAAGTTGACTGACAAGATCACCATGTAAGTCATTCGAAGCGCCTTGACGAGATAAACAGAATGGCGTAAACATTTTTCCTTTGTCGTTATTACGTAAAAAGTTAATAGCGAAAAACAATTTTGCAAAAAAACAGCATTTCTTTTTCTTTCTTGACCTCTGGAGCCTCAAATATTGACCTGAGATCAAATTAGAAGACATCTCGTCGATTGAAAATTTCACTGGCTATCGTTTGCTTTTTCTGTTTGTTTCTAACTAGCATAGTTTCCGAGATATATGGGAATATCTGGAGCGAAGCCCTACAACAGAAAAAAAACCTGGAAAATTTGACCTTTGATGACCTCTGGTGACCTCAATTTTGACCTGATCTAAAAAAAATACTGAAATACTTTCGATAGAGCCGTTTTTAGCTTGTCGCTACGTAGCGTAGTTTTCGAGATCTCACGGGGTGCGGAAATCCCCCCCCCCCCCACCCCTGCAGTTCGTGTTCGGCGCAAACCCCCTGCAGTCCGCGGGTCAATAGCTGGCTGGTTGCCTATCGTTCCGAATATTACAGTTTCTACCGAATTAATAGATGTTTGATTAAGTTTTTTAAATAGCATATTCCACAATGGCTTTACTTTATCGCAGCTGAACAAAAAGTGCTCCAGGGTATCTGTCTGAATGCACTGTCGACACTTGGGCGTCTCAATTACATTTCTGATGAACAAATATCGCAGGGTAGGCAGGTATCTGTTTAAAATGCGATATTGTAGTGTTTGCAGTTTTGTCGATTTTGTGCAATTGTAAGGAATCTGAAACACCTTTTCCCAGTTATCTATTATATCCCGCGCATTGCAGGGGGTTGATTTCCGCCCCCCCCCCCCCCCTCAGGTTTTTCAAAGATAGCGAAAAAACGGCAGCGCGCAGCGCCGCCGTTTTTTCACATCAATTGCGCACACTTTGATCGGACATCAATTGCGCACACTTTGAAGAAAACAAATATGCTCGGGTCATCTCAGGTCAGGTCACCAGACCAGGTCAAATGACCCCACCACCAAAAATGTTTGCAGTTGTGCCAAAGCCAGAGTTTTTCACCGATCAGGTTGAAACTTACAGCATGTCAAGAGGGCATCAGTACTTACAATTCGTGTCTCTCGGAATTTTGATATCGGTGACCTAAGGTCAGGTCAATTTCGTAACCTCCCCATAATAAGTCAATGGGGAAATATACAAATGCTTCCTATTTCAAGGATATGCATGGTACTAGTCCAATTACTTCTGGATCATGTTATTATAGAATATTCTTGATGATCCAAGTGTAAGTTTTGTTCAGTGACCCCTATTGGGTCATTTGAGGTCATGCGAGGTCACCATAATTTTTTTGTCAATAACTCTCGACATAATGAAGATAGAGAAGTAAAACAGACATCAATGTGTTTGTCTCGTCGAGACACGTCTTCCCATATGCAACATGCCTTACTTGGGTCACCACTTGACCTTGACCTTAGGTCAAATTGTTAAGTTGACTTAACAAGGTCACCATATATATCATTCAAAGCGTCTTGACAAGATAAACACAATGGCGTAAACAGTTTTCCGTTATCTTGATTAGGTAAAAGGTTAATAGCAAAAAACGATTTAGCAAAAAAACGGCATTTTTTTTCTTTTTGACCTCTGGAGCCTCAAATATTGACCTGAGATCAAATCTGAGGACACTTTGGTGATTACAAATTTCACTGGCTTGCGTTTGCTTTTTTCAGTTTGTTTCTAACTATCATCGTTTCTGAGATATATGGGAATTTCTGGAGCGAAGTCCTAAAACAGGAAAAAACAGGAAAATTTGACCTTTGATGACCTCTGGTGACCTCAATTTTGACCTGACTTAAAAAAAAACTTTGAAATACTTTCGATAGAACATGTATGAAGCTATCAAATGCCTTTTTCCGCTTCTCGCTACGTTGCGTAGTTTTCGAGATCTCAGGGGGGGGGGCGGAAATCAACCCCCCCCTGCAGTTCGTGTTCGGCGCAAAGCCCCCGCAGTGCGCGGGATACGACCGTAGTGTTTCCACCTGGCTACCGTACTTGGTGTTTCCTGACCTACCTGTGCTTTATATAAGTGGGAACTACGCATTTCAGTGATTTTTTTTAAAAAAATACCAATGGGAAAGGCGAAGATTATATTTCTTTGGTCAGTTATTTTGTTATATCTACCGGTAGTTAATTTTTCCTTCCACATCTTTGGTATCCCTCGAATTAGTAATTGATACGTTAAGACGTCAACCCTGACTCGGGGAGCTTTGTTTTTCAACTCATCTAATGTCATAATACTGCCGTCCTCTCGTGTCAAATCGTCTACCATCTTGATTCCGGCTGGGTACATTCCGTTAAGAAATAAAGTCTTCCCGCTATTACGAATGCTTCTATTATACCATAGTGATTATGTCTGTATGTTCATTTTGATATCGGTTGGACGGTATGAGTGTCTGAAATTCAGTTAGCAATTCTTTGTAGAACGGTATGCTAAAACGTGCATTACGTCATCAGCCCCCAGGCATGTCTGGAGCATATCAGCCAGTTCATATTTACCAATCCTGGCTTGTAATAGCCGGCGCCATGGTGATTCATGGCACGAGTATATGCGCATAATCCAGAGCGTTGTTCGGACACACGCTAGCGGCCGCTAGTAGCGCTAGTAGCGCTTTCGCTCTCCATGGCAACCAGGCGTCAGCCAATGAAAAGCCAGAATGGGAATACGTCATGATAGGAACTGTGGACCCTGCGGAGAGGCTATTTCTGCTAGTGGAAAATCGCAGAAGCGGCGAAAGCGCTAGCGGATGTGTTTCAATAGTGGCGCATGAGACAAATCAAACTGAAATTAAAACAAACAGATGTGATGTGCCCCTGAAGCAGTCTGGAAGTGCTTCTGTGAGTTCTGTCTGTTTCCTGCTGCGTCTGTTTCCGTGACGTAATTGTGACGTCAGCTGCGAAAAGCGCTAGTAGCGTGTGCCGAACAGCGCTCAGGCTAATTTCAGTGACTTGCAAAATAATATCAGATGTATAGCGTTTAGGCCCCCGTCCTCTATTGATCTGACAGAGAATGCGCTGTGCCACTTTTGGTGGCCGTCCACGCCACAAAAAGCGCATGATTTTGCAGCTGCGATATTTTTGTTCGGTATTTTGACGCAAGCGCAAAGATATACAAGCTGCGATGCAATAAGTGACTTGCACACTGTGATACGCCCTTTCAGCGTAAGGGTCCTCTGACTCCACATGACTCCACATGTTTATCCCGCCTTCTATTTCCCTACAATTAGGGTCCACGTTTTTTGTATATGTATCAATCTGTTCAACGTTGAATACGGATGTATATCAACAAATCGCATACACTAAATAGGTCGCCGTCCGGGGTCAAGCTAGACTGCCGATTTCAATGCATCTTTTTGCAAATGCTTGTTGATTGTTCATTAAAGTTTGGCACATATTCGCAAAAAATAGAGTGCAGGAATCATATTGCATACCTTCATGATAAATAACGATGCAATACTCATCGTAGCGACTCAATAGGGAGGCTAATTTACTGAATTCGTTTCCGAGTACTTGCTGAGTACCGACCGTTATAAGCGTGGATCCCTTATCAACTATAACTTGAAATATCTTTCGGTAGAAATGTGTATATGCAAAATGTGATCAATTTACAATATATTTTGGTCTCGTCTATCGCTGTCAAGTAATAACTCTATTTTTGTGGTAAAGGGTTAATTTTTCTGTTTGTTTTTATGTGTGGGTGAGCCTTTAAATGAGGTCAGATGGTAAAATGACCATCACTATCGAATTATACGTGTAAAATAGCACATAGAACATGTATTGCATGACTTTCAGAAATTGTCTGCGTATAGTGACCTTTTGTGACCTGCCTTGACCTTGCCCTTTGCCAACAACCTCATTTTAGGTCATGTGGGATGTGTATTATACCTTTGGGAGGACTTTGGGTGATCACGGTCGCAATCACAGGCTTTGGATGGAAAGTATGGTCCATAAACTCAAATGCCTCCATTTTGACCTTTGACCCGACCTTGACCTGATATGTGAACTCAATTTGAATTTATTTAGTAAGCTTTAGATGCCTCTCATTGCGAGATTTCGAATGCCGCATTGCGCGTCTCGCTGCGATCATTGGTTCCGGAGATAACGAGGAGGGCAATATTTGCCCCCCCCCCCCTCCCCCTCGGTGAATGGTGTTCTGCTGAGACCCCGGTCGCGCGCGGGTTAAATCAGTGGAATATTGCAAAACAAGCTGATCACCCATTTCTGTCCTCATTGTCATTGCGTCGCATATTCGGGGGGAAATCCCTACAAACGAAATCACGTTTTCAAATTTGTGAGGGTTTTGCAGTTACGTGATTTGAGAAAATCGATAAGGCTATGGCTTGTTGTTCCACGGTGTGGTCTGGGGGTAAATTGAGAAAATGAATGTGAGAAGCAGCGGTGTTGATTTTTTTTAAATGATTAGGGGGGGGTGAACAAGGACGGATCTAAGGGGAGCCTATCAGCGTCATGGCTTTATACATTTTAAAGAAATTCTAGGCAACTTGTACAAAAGAGAGTATTTTTCATCAATTCATAATGCAAAAACAGACGAAATATCATGAGTTTTGGACTTCGGTCGGACGGCCCCTCAAACCAGACTGGTTATTGATTCGACACTGATTGAATCGATTGGAATCGTTCAATCAAAATTCCTTGAATAAAAAAAAAATGATTCACCACCAGATCTTTTGATTCATGAATCGTGATTGAATCAAATAAAACCCGCATCAAATCAAGGCTGATTTAATCAAAAGATTTAACGATTCTTAACCATTCAAGTACATTGGTAAAGTGTGCAAATGCATGCAGTCCCATAGCTACATTCATTTGTACTGAAAAAGTATTGCTGTAACAATGTTTTAATTATAATATATATGTATGTTTCCATTTGTATTGATTTGACATAAATTTACCACATATATTTAAATGTTGAATCAAACGTGAATCGATTAACATATTTGTTTTGATTCTTTGAATCGGAAAGAATCAATTCTCCAAATTGTATCCGTGAGTCGAACGGTGATTGAATCATTCATATTCCAAAATGAATCATGATTGAATCGTTCCAAAAAAAAAACTTGAATCAATAACCAGTCTACCTCAAACCAACGTGTTTGGCCGGTCTGCATCCTCCAGAAGGCCCGAGGCCTTACTTGGAACCCTTACTTAGTAAAACGGCAATGTTAACCTGACATTGACTGGGAGGGGGAGGGGGACAAATATCTCCCTTGACGTATTTTCGCAATAGCTCAAAAACCAATAGCGACATCAACGTGAAACTTGGGGTACCTTCTCCTACACCGACTTTACGTATTCTATGCATAAATGAAGCATTTGTGTCGATAAAAATCGAAATATAGCGAATTTAGTGACGTCACTACACATGAGTTTTAACTTCACTGAAATGAGGTCAGGTGGTAAAATAACTATCACGATCGAATTATACGTGTACAATAATCCATTGAGCATGTGTCTCAAGGCTTTCGTATATTTGTTTGCGCATAGTTACCTTTTGTGACGTGACCTTGACCGTGACCTTTGACAAAATGCTCACTTTTGCTCATGCGGGATGTGCATTTTACCTGTAAGAGGACTTTGGGTGATAATGGTCGCAATCGAAGACTTTGGACGGAAAGTATGGCCCATACACTCAAATACCTCGATTTTGACCTTTGACCTTACCGTGACCTGATATTTGACCTCAATTTAAAACACGAGCATGATTTGAATGAGTCTTATTGAGAGAAAATGCCTTCTTGCTCGTCTTGCTGCGCGCAATGGTTCGAAAGATAACCAGTGGCTGATATCCCCCCCCCCCGTCAATGGCGTTCGAAATTTACGCCATTGACTGGCAATACCACAGTGCTGCGGCATTGCCAGCATTTCATGAAGGAACAAACTTTATCCTCCATATCGCTAGGTTTGTTTGAACATGTTCAAAGATTCTTTGGAAATATAACAAACGGCCTCGCGGAGCGCCGTCATTTTCATGTCTACTGGGCATCGTAATATTGATTCTTTGCGCACCTTTTCTGATTTTGTTTTACCCGGGAGCATTCTAAGTCACGGTTCTATACATACAGCCGTTACCTGAGGTAGAACTAACTTGGTCAGGTCAAGCGGACCCATCCCCAATAAAGTTCAAGCTAGCCGGCAATGGGAGGTAAGACGGTCACCCCTCTATACACAAAAAAAAATAATACTTTATACGACACGCATAACGGTGTCCTACGATTCTATTTGCATCCAGAACTTGTAATGTCCGTTTCTAACACCGTCACTCTACTGTCGAAAAACTCCAGTGACCAGTCATGACTCATGTTCATGGGTACGAGGGGAAATTTCGCGCGCATCACGCAGCACTGAGACTATTTACATCCCCAAACTCAAATCGGCGCTATAATACGGCTTCCAAATCAATACCTCCAGATCGCAAGAGAAGGAAACAACTAAAACCTTCACATAGGAGAGACGCATTGCTTCGCCGATATTCCCCCGATTTCGTCGTGCAACGTGACGAAGTGGTATTAGTTCGTATTAGTACGGTTCGTAGAACTTAACAAATTATCAGAAGCTTGGTTTTCCATGAATCACTGCGAATGAAACCTATATGTTTCAAGTACCTAATCTGAGGCCGGAGACAAGGGCAGATCTAGAAAGGCAAAACAGTTGGTTTGGGGAGCAAATCCCAAAAAGTCTCACACATGTATATTAAATTCACCGGATTTCGCCTCTTTATACATGAAGAGGTGATTTAAAACAAACGTTTCTTAGTAAAAGCTGCTTAGAATTTCTTTTGAAATAGGAAACGTGTCAATATGTTTGCCGATTTCAGGCGGTGTGGGAGGCTTGGCCGCTTTGCCCCCTCTTGGATCCGCCAGCGGCCAAAAACATTGGGACCCGAGGGTAAGCATTGGGGGGGGGGGGCGAGGGCCACCCCAAAAGTATATAAATCGACAGTCCAAAACACTTACAGCCGATGCCATTTGAGTGAGTAAGTCATAATAACTGCCGCCTGAGTGCCACCCTCGTCCATTTTCGAGCCCCGCCCCTCAGGTATTCCCTGACAGCAGCGGACAGCATGGACGTAACAGCAGAGTGGAGCATATCGTATGTATTCAACTCAATTTCAACAGGTATAGTCTTCAACAACAGTCATCACATCCCCTCAAATGCGATGATCTTGCCACAATGGCGATAACCAGATAGCAGTGAGAGCCTCTACGCCAGCTTGGCCTTGCCCTGTTTGTAGATGTCGGCGAAGGACTTGGCCCCGTCGTCGTTGATCTCGGCGTAACCTGGCATCTCCGCCTTGCAGGTGGCCAGCCAGGCGCGCAGCTTCGGGTACGGCATGAAATCCACAATGTCAGCCGCCTGCCAATAGAAAACATCCGTTGTGATTCAGTTGTATTTTACCGACGCAAAGCCGAACCATACAGAGAGCAACTAATAATAGCCAAATGTATGTTGATAACAAGCATTGCCTGCTTGGAAGTTTCTGTGACTCAGTTTAAGTCAGACCAAACGTTACACATTTTGAAATGAATGTAATGCGTAAAAGAAAAGTCAGCCGACGTCACACACCGTGAGTTCCGATCTGTATCCGCCACTGACCTCCATCGTGGCGATGGTGGAGGCGACGGCGAAGTCGGCCACCGTCTGCTTCTTGCCGGCCACGAACTTGTTGTCGCCGAACAAGGCCTCCAGCCAGCCGAGAGCCTCGATCATCTTACTGATGGCGTCATCGGCCGCCGGTCTGCCCAGGAACATGACCGGGAGCTGGAACACGGCGGGCATGCGGCAGACATGACATACCGGCCACTTATCTATCAGCGAGTCGGCGTCAGCCCCCATTTGGAGTATTTTACCGTTTTGAACTAGAGCGTTTGAACATGACATGTGGCATGCGATCGAAACATGTAACATACCATCACCACAAATCGTATCCAGTGGCGGCCGATTTGATTTTGACATGGGGGGGGGGGCAATACTTCGATCAATTCAGTTCAAGCACGTAGCCAGGATTTTGCTCAGGGAGGGGCCACTATACCTTATCACCTGCCGAGGGGAGGGGGGGGGGGGGGGTGCAGTCGGAGATATTTCAAACTCGATTCTTGCCATGCAACGCCCATATGTTAAAGCTTGACGGAATAGTTCACGTAATCATATAGCTTAAACGCATAGGTTGTAGGATTTGAATGAAAATTCAAGGTGATGATGATGATATATCGCGATTTAGAGTGGCCATCTCTATCAGGGTTGCCAGAGCCCGGAAATTAAGTTAGGGTAACATACAATTGCAATGTAATAGCTACCAGAAAACAAGACCCGTTTTCAGTAGCCAAATATTGATGTTTCAAAATTCAAGTCGTGCCTTGTTAACCCGCGCACTGCAGGGGGGTTGATTTCCGCTCCCCCCTCCCCCTCCCTCAGGTTTTTCGCAGATAGCGAAAAAATGACGGCGCGCAGCGCCGCCAGGTTTTTGCACACCTGTTAGGACATCAATTGCGCACACTTAAAAAAACTCGGGTCATCTCAGGTCAGGTCACCAGACCAGGTCAAATGACCCCACCTCCTAAAAATGTTTGCAGTTGTGCCAAAGCCAGAGTTTCTCCCCGATCAGTTTGAAACTTACAGGATGTCATCAGGACATAAGTACTTACAATTCGTTTATCTCGGAATTTTGATATCGGTGACCTAAGGTCAGGTCAATTTCGTAACCTCCCATAATAAGTCAATGGGGAAATATACAAATGCTTCCTATTTCAAGGATATGCATGATATTAGTAAAATTACTTCTGAATCATGTTATTATAGGATATTATTGATGATCCAAGTGTACGTTTTGTTCAGTGACCTCTATGGGGTCATTTGAGGTCATCCGAGGTCACCACCACTTTTTGTCAATAACTCCCGACATAATGAAGATAGAGAAGTAAAACAGATAGTAATGTGTTTGTCTCGTCGAGACACGTCTTCCCATATGCAACATGCCCTACTTGGGTCACCACTTGACCTTGACCTGAGGTCAAATTTGTAAGTTGGCTTAACCCTATTTGTAACAGGCTCCTGGCTACCCCTATTTGTAACAGGGGGCGGATTCCGCCCCCCCCCCCCGGAGATCTCGAGATCTACCCATCCGATTTTCAAAAATGAAACGGCGTTTGGTTCCCCTCAACACGATCTACATTTCTAAATAATAAACAAATCTAAATTGTTGATAGGGGGGCAACAGGGGGGCAAAAAACACAAATTTTAGTGGTATTTTTGATCCAACATAGCTTTCATGTTTATCGACCGATTTTAACACAATTAATACGAATCGATAGAGATTGAATTGGAAATTGATATATGACAGTGGCGTTTGAAAATTCAAAAATCATAGGCGTGTGCAGGTCACTCAATATGGGGGTGAAGTAAATGCGTAATAAAACCATTTTTTATGGTTTTTTTAAAATAAATGAAATGGTATGTGATTGTGACATTAGACAAAACAGTTAAAAATCATATTTTTTTGCCATAGGCGGTACCAGGTTAGTGAAAAGGAGGGTAAAATTGGGAAAAATATTAACCGCAGACAAGTTGCTACCCAGCACTATAAATATGTTACTGATCGTAGATAGTTCCTTTTGCATGTTGTACTTCATCATAGGCGTATCCAGGATCCAAACTGGGGCGGATCAATACCTTTTGATAAGTATATTATCCGCTATTATGATACTAACTAGTCAACAGTGACTATTTCACTTACAACTTCATTTAAAATTGCTTACCCCCCTTTTACCCTACCTGGACTCGCCTATTATCTTATAATCGTTCGTAGAGTAGCCTGTGGTGCGTGTTTCATCCGAAAACTACAGTATGTTATGTCATTGTACGCCCATGCCTCTTAGTTTCCTTGCAATAATATGACCCCCTTTCTTCCATTCCTGAGCACGCCTCTGCAAAAAAAAAGACTTTACTCCCTTTCCTGGCCTCATATGTGCATATATAATTATAAGCTAACCGTCTATTGCGCCGTTATCGCTGGCATATCGTCATCACCAAGCCAGTCACCCCCCTTTGCATGTGCCTGAACACGCCCCTGAAACTCTATATTATATGTAATAAATTATGCAAATAATGGAAGCAGAAGCTATCTTTTACATCTTGATAACTATAAATGCCCCTTACATTGCCCTATTTGCTTCCCGCCAAGCATTGAATACTTCCTGGAACCCCCCCCCCCCTTGCAAGCCCCTGAAACCGCCTCTGCCATGAAATTTTAATGATATTTCATTAACATCAACTAATTTGCACTTGTTGCAATCACCGTGAACCGATGTAACTCCTTCATACTTGAGGCAGTTACGAAGAAACCGGGAAGATCGCATTTCCGTATTATCGCCAAATATCGCCTCCGAACCCACCCAAAACTGTACCCTGGAACCGCCTCTGTTCAGGTTAAGAACTCAATTTTTTTTACTCCAAATGCGGTATTCAATTCTATGAAAAGTCCCAAAATTGTATGGGCCTGCTCCCAGCCGTTCTGGAGATAGCTGCGAAAAACATGAGGGGGGGGGGGCGGAATCCGCCCCCCCCTGTTACAAATAGGGTTAAAAAGGTCAACGTGTAAGTCATTGGAAGCGCCTCGACAAGTTAAACACAATGGCGTAAACAGTTTTCCATTATGTTTATTACATAAAATGTTAATAGCTAAACACGATTTTGCCCAACTTTTTTTTTCTTGTTTGACCTCTGGAGGCTCAAATATTGACCTGAGATCAAATTTGAGGACACCTTGTGGATTGAAAATTGCACTGGCTGGCGATTTTTTTTCTCTCGTTTGTTTCTAACTAGCATAATTTCTGAGATATATGGGAATTTCTGGAGCGAAGTCCTAAAACAGGAAAAACTGGAAATTTGACCTTTGATGACCTCTGGTGACCTCAATTTTGACCTGACCTAAAAAAATATTGAAATACTTTCGATAGAACTTGTATCAAGCTATCAAATGTCGTGCTTGTCGCTACGTAGCGCAGTTTTCGAGATATCACGGGGGCCGGAAATCACCCCCCCCCCCCCTGCAGTTCGTGTTCGGCGCAAGCCCCCTGCAGTGCGCGGGTTAACCCGCGAGTTACTGGGGTATATTCCATAACGCCAGAAAGTCGCGGGTTAATATGTTCGGCGCATATATACGTGGAGTGAAAATTATGTTTTATCAATTAGCTTAAGCTGTAAAGATTGAATCATATTTTTGACACTTCCATCTTATAATGATTTTATAACATGCTATATTACTATATACTATATTACTAATATTGTTTAAACTTGCGTTGCGTCACTTTTGTTTCAAGGACAAGCTACCATATTTTACTGTCATATGAAGTATATATATTTGTTTTAAACTTTTGCAATGCTCATCATTTTTGTCATATATGATAAAGGATATGTTATTTTCGACTACGGAAGATTGGGGGGGGGGGGCAAAAATATAGTTTTGCCCCCGCTTGATTTTGCCAGCGGGGGCAGTTGTCCCCGCTGCCCCCGCTGCGACACATGTTTTTGCGTTATTTTACAAGTACAATTATATAGTAGCAGCCATGTTCACAACCTGGCCCCATATAATGGAAGATCAGGTCACATAAGGTCAAAATTTGAAATTGATTAATATAAATAGGAAGGCATGTTTCTAGACCAGTTTGGTCCCAGAAATACAGCGGTGGCTTTTATTTGTCTGTATCTGGTCAATAAAAGACAACAAAACGTAACTTCAAAAATGACAAAAATTCAAGTCATGAGTTATGAGTCATGAGTTGGCGCCGCCCCTGGTTGGGGGCGGACGGAGGCATCACGAAGTCGATTCTTTCCATGCAGCGCCCATAAGCGTAATGTTAAAATCCGAAAATGTTAGGGGGACACGTCCCCCCCCCCTCTGTGGCGGAGCCCCTTCTAAAGACGTATCGTGTCATTGGAGCTTGTGTCATGCCACCAGGACTCGTGACAGAACACCTGTTCTGTCACCAAAAACACTCACTTGCTCGTAAATTATGAAAGCCTCTGAGCTCTGTCAGATGTGCCAAAAAGTGACGTGTTCAGCGCAAACCAGTTGGATCGCTCGCTCCCGCACACGAGCCGAACTCTCGCCGTCAGGTGGCCTATCATCGAACGCTCACCGTGCACTGCGCGAACCTCTCGTACAGCGTTCCTATGTCAAAGTAGAGACGCTGGTCGACCACGGCCCGCTCCTTGACGTCAGACGGGTACAGTGAAGCGGGGCCGTACTTGGACGCCAGGTAGACAAGAATGGCACGACTGTGGGGACGGGGGACGGGGGGGGGGGGGTCAGGACGGCCCGATATGGTACACCGTCAGAGGATGCGGCAATCAAAACATGCAAGAGACTCACTGCCATCTAAATAGAAGTGTTATTCAAACAGCATAAACGTTTTTATCATTGCGACCCGGCAATTATTTGGTACACTTTCGGCTTTCGTGCTTTAGTAACGGTTATGAGAAAAATGTAAGAATGAAATGTTTCCTCTAATAGAATACACAGTTTCGTATTGTAGAATTATACAAGATAATTTAAGAAAAACAAAGCACGATTTTAGTTGCGACGATATCCAATGTTGTGCACAAATTTATATTCGGCCGATTTTCAGATCACAATGCAAAAAGTTGACGCCAGTCAAACCGACGAGGTGTCAAGTTACAAGTTAACGCTCGAATGGCCTACAGTGGGGTAAAAAATTAACCATGTTCGGCACTCCGGGACGTATAATACTGATGCTGCGTTGAGCCACCGCTGCTGGCGTACCTCTCCCAAAGGTAGAATCCGTCATCATTCATCGTGGGGATAGTATGTTGCGGGTTCATCTGCAACACCAATCAGTACCATCAGCTCTTGTCCCAAGCGTCGTCTCAGTTTTTAATACAGCCGACGCCAACATATGCCTGCATATATAGAAGCTTTCATAGTTGTATAGCTTAAGTCTTTCTAGCAATGAATTAGGTGTTAGATGTCGATTCTACGCTCAAAAATTCCATACAACATTAAAATTATCTAGAAAATAGTTATACCATAAAAAAATACTCAAAGTCCGTTAACAATTACAATTATCACATCGAATCCATTCATTTTCCTAATAAATTTGATTCGGTATCGAAAATCCCGTTGATGATCAAATCTGCAGTGTGACTCTGGTTCAGGGAGGGAGCGTCAGACGGTCTATACGGTATATAATCACCTTGAGATACTCGGGCGTCCTGTTCTCCCCGGCCAGCACATTACAAAGCTTCGGTGTGAGCTCCAGTCCGATGGATTTGGCCATCAGGAGGACGGAGCGGCACGGGGCGCTCAGCGGCATGTAGTACAAGTCGACACCCATTTCTGGAACATCACCACAGCGCGTCAACATCAACATCAAAGCGGCAGCAACACAGCGGCATGTAGTACAGGTAGACACCAATCTCTGGAACATCACCACAGCGTGTCAACATCAACAACACAGCGGCAACATCACAGCGGCAACAACACGGCGGTATGTAGTACAGGTCGACACCCATCTCTGGAACATCACCACAGCGCGTCAACATCAACATCACAGCGGCAGCAACACAGCGGCATGTAGTACAGGTAGACACCAATCTCTGGAACATCACCACAGCGTGTCAACATCAACAACACAGCGGCAACATCACAGCGGCAACAACACGGCGGTATGTAGTACAGGTCGACACCCATCTCTGGAACATCACCACAGCGCGTCAACATCAACAACACAGCGGCAAAAACACAGCGGCATGTAGTACAGGTCGGCACCAATCTCTGGAACGTCGCCACAGCGTGTCAACATCAACAACACAGCGGCAACATCACAGCGGCATGTAGTACAGGTAGACACCAATCTCTGGAACGTCGCCACAGCGTGTCAACATCAACAACACAGCGGCAGCAACACAGCGGCATGTAGTACAGGTCGACACCTATTTCTGGAACATCACCACAGCGTGTCAACATCAACAACACAGCGGCAGCAACACAGCGGCATGTAGTACAGGTCGACACCCATCTCTGGAACATCACCACAGCGTGTCAACATCAACAACACAGCGGCAAAAACACAGCGGCATGTAGTACAGGTCGACACCCATCTCTGGAACATCACCACAGCGCGTCAACATCAACAACACAGCGGCAGCAACACGGCGGTAACAACACAGCGGTATGTAGTACAGGTCGACACCCATTTCTGGAACATCGCCACAGCGCGTCAACATCAACATCACAGCGGCAGCAACACAGCGGCATGTAGTACAGGTCGACACCCATTTCTGGAACATCACCACAGCGTGTCAACATCAACATCACAGCGGCAACATCACAGCGGCATGTAGTACAGGTCGACACCCATTTCTGGAACATCACCACAGCGTGTCAACATCAACAACACAGCGGCAGCAACACAGCGGCATGTAGTACAGGTCGACACCCATTTCTGGAACATCACCACAGCGTGTCAACATCAACAACACAGCGGCAGCAACACAGCGGCATGTAGTACAGGTCGACACCCATCTCTGGAACATCACCACAGCGCGTCAACATCAACATCACAGCGGCAACAACACAGCGGCATGTAGTACAGGTCGGCACCCATCTCTGGAACATCACCACAGCGCGTCAACATTAACAACACAGCGGCAGCAACACAGCGGCATGTAGTACAGGTCGACATCCATTTCTGGAACATCACCACAGCGTGTCAACATTAACAATAGAGCGGCAACAACACGGCGGCAACAACACGGCGGCAACAACACAGCGGTATGTAGTACAGGTAGACACCAATCTCTGGAACATCACCACAGCGTGTCAACATCAACAACACAGCGGCAACATCACAGCGGCAACAACACGGCGGCAACAACACAGCGGTATGTAGTACAGGTCGACACCCATTTCTGGAACATCACCACAGCGCGTCAACATCAACATCACAGCGGCAGCAACACAGCGGCATGTAGTACAGGTCGACATCCATTTCTGGAACATCACCACAGCGTGTCAACATTAACAATAGAGCGGTAACAACACGGCGGCAACAACACAGCGGCATGTAGTACAGGTCGGCACCCATTTCTGGAACATCACCACAGCGCGTCAACATCAACAACACAGCGGCAGCAACACAGCGGCATGTAGTACAGGTCGGCACCCATTTCTGGAACGTCACCACAGCGCGTCAACATTAACAATAGAGCGGCAACAACACAGCGGCAGCAACACAGCGGCATGTAGTACAGGTCGGCACCCATCTCTGGAACATCGCCACAGCGTGTCGACATCAACAACACAGCGGCAGCAACACAGCGGCATGTAGTACAGGTCGACATCCATTTCTGGAACATCACCACAGCGCGTCAACATCAACAACACAGCGGCAGCAACACAGCGGCATGTAATACAGGTAGACACCCATTTCTGGAACATCACCACAGCGCGTCAACATCAACAATAGAGCGGCAACAACACGGCGGCAGCAACACAGCGGCATGTAGTACAGGTAGACACCCATCTCTGGAACATCACCACAGCGTGTCAACATCAACAACACAGCGGCAGCAACACAGCGGCATGTAGTACAGGTCGACACCCATTTCTGGAACATCGCCACAGCGCGTCAACATCAACATCACAGCGGCAACATCACAGCGGCATGTAGTACAGGTCGACACCCATCTCTGGAACATCACCACAGCGTGTCAACATCAACAACACAGCGGCAGCAACACAGCGGCATGTAGTACAGGTCGACACCCATCTCTGGAACATCACCACAGCGTGTCAACATTAACAATAGAGCGGCAACAACACGGCGGCAACAACACGGCGGCAACAACACAGCGGTATGTAGTACAGGTAGACACCCATTTCTGGAACATCACCACAGCGTGTCGACATCAACAACACAGCGGCAGCAACACGGCGGCAACAACACGGCGGTATGTAGTACAGGTCGACACCCATCTCTGGAACATCGCCACAGCGCGTCAACATCAACATCACAGCGGCAACATCACAGCGGCATGTAGTACAGGTCGGCACCCATTTCTGGAACATCGCCACAGCGCGTCAACATCAACAACACAGCGGCAGCAACACAGCGGCATGTAGTACAGGTCGGCACCCATTTCTGGAACATCGCCACAGCGCGTCAACATCAACATCACAGCGGCAACATCACAGCGGCATGTAGTACAGGTCGGCACCCATCTCTGGAACATCGCCACAGCGCGTCAACATCAACATCACAGCGGCAACATCACAGCGGCATGTAGTACAGGTCGGCACCCATTTCTGGAACATCGCCACAGCGCGTCAACATCAACAACACAGCGGCAGCAACACAGCGGCATGTAGTACAGGTCGGCACCCATTTCTGGAACATCGCCACAGCGCGTCAACATCAACATCACAGCGGCAACATCACAGCGGCATGTAGTACAGGTCGGCACCCATCTCTGGAACATCGCCACAGCGCGTCAACATCAACATCACAGCGGCAACATCACAGCGGCATGTAGTACAGGTCGGCACCCATTTCTGGAACATCGCCACAGCGTGTCAACATCAACATCACAGCGGCAACATCACAGCGGCATGTAGTACAGGTCGGCACCCATCTCTGGAACATCGCCACAGCGCGTCAACATCAACATCACAGCGGCAACATCACAGCGGCATGTAGTACAGGTCGGCACCCATTTCTGGAACATCGCCACAGCGTGTCAACATCAACAACACAGCGGCAACAACACAGCGACATGTAGTACAGGTCGGCACCCATTTCTGGAACGTCACCACAGCGTGTCGACATAACGTGTCAGTGAATAGCATTGTATGGTGTTTCGCGGCCATTCAAATGATGATCACAGCAGGAAGTTTATCGCCTATCGCTTAGTCTCATATACGATAGGCTTGGGGGGCACCCGTTTAACAGCGAATGGCGGCTGCCAATTATCGTAGGACTTCAGCCAAATATAATTTTCTTTGTAATATTTATATATCTATCTCTATCTATCACTTAGTCTCATATACGATAGGCTTGGGGGGCACCCGTTTAACAGCGGATGGCGGCTGCCAATTATCATAGGACTTCAGCCAAACATAATTTTCTTTGTTATATCTTAGTATCTTGATAGATCTTGTAGTCTGTGGCGATGCCATTTATTACATTTTTTAAGGAAATACTTGCTATATTACTTATCAGGTAGTGGCAGCTTGAGAATGCTATACCTATAGACTAGCCGTCAGCTGCTGCATCGGCTAGTGCTGCAGTAGAAGCACAGTGAATCAGTGACTGCAGGGACTCACTGGAACGCAACTGAAAAACGCTGCAACATGATAATTGATAATACTCCTTTTCGATAATAAAAATAGACGGGCATGTCGCACCATGAAATATTACGATGATAAAGCACTCAAGACACGCTGTATAGTGGATTTTGATGAAGACTTAAACTGACGGTAGTCCGTATTCACCCACATATACCTAACAGCGGTAGATAATGTTACGTTGCAAAATGAGTAGTTTTTCTTTGAATATGTGTATTAATATATCAAGTAATTTTATCAAATATTTTCATAAATTTAGGCCTTTCACTATAGTAGTCAAACTATTCAACTTTAGGACAATGACATAAAATACCTATACCTCACAAACTTATCGATGGGGGCAAAATTTAACACTGGTAAGGTTTACACTCTACCCAATACATGGGCAATGACAACCCTAGTGATGAATGAGCGACTCGGTGCCTCGCCTTCACTGGCTAACCAACTCCCTTGAAATGTCATTCCGCTGCACAGTCATGCCATGAACTGGCCAAACCTAAGAGCTGCACCTAGGGCGTCCAAAGCGAGGGAAAACGTAATAGGGAGTGCATCCTCCCAACTTTGTTTTTCGAAGTTTAACATTAGGCGTTTGGATATTGCAAAGAATCACCCATGGAACCGTGAGTCCCCCCCCCCCCGCCCGTTTTCGGCAGATGGCGGCGTCTCTGACTGTACCGCACTCTGAGCCCTGAAGGCACCACACCTTGCCTTCCCCGGCCTGCGGAGGAGGAGAAACACGTGTCCCTGGCCGGCAGCTGACATCCCTGCCCCGTCACTGCACGTGGAGGGGGAGGAGCTGCAGCGGCCCACCTCTCCGACCACGCGGGCCGCGCCATCAGCGAAGTCACGGTGACGTGCCAGTTTTGACTTCCTTCCGTTCCGCTCCAGTCACCCGGCTGGAGCAACGAACGCCGCCTGGATTCACCCGCACACCCTATACATATGTGGCAATGTGAAACATTTCGGGTTATGGCGGAAGCGATAGAAGGAAATTCGCAAAAAGATGTATTAACCCTCGCCCTACGTGGGGTCCGAAAACGACCCCCTGAGGGTTTTTTGCATAACTTTTTAGACATGCGGCGCATCGTGCTGAAATTTTCAGTAGCTGAATTTACAACAATTATACGTTCGCTGTAAAAAAAAATTGGTTGAGAAATTTAGGAAATAATGATGTTTTGATTACGTCATGTTGGTGGAAAAACGATAAATGTTTGAAAAATAGTAGAGAACAGAGTTTTAAAGAAAATTGCAAACGCAATTAAGCAAAGGATATCAAGTGTAATTTTCTTTAAAATGGCAATCTCGGATTTGCAAAATTTGGGGTTTTTAACCCCCAAAATGAACAAAAACTTTTTTTAACAATCACCACAAAATCAAAATTTTCAAAGATGTTAAAAAACGGAATATATGTGAGAGAGCTGAGTATGGACAATACTCAAACCAAATTTAAAAGAAATATCCCTATTTTTGACTGAGTGATGGCTCCCTAAGTGTAAGAAATTCATGATTTTTTTTGACAAGATACGAATAAATAATTACCTTTGCTGTATTTCTGAGACAAAACTGCTCTAGGAACATGCATTTTTATTTACATTTATCAATTTCTCATTTTGAGGTTTTCTGACAGCAAAATCGCTGTTCTGGACGTGGTCGATCGAGGTCATTCACCTAACCTGGAAGGTCACTTGTTGACCCAAACCTAAAAATTGCATACCGTTAGATTTCAAACATGACAGGCAACATGTTGGTTCTTATCGCGTTGCTCTATGTTGCTTGGTTTTGAAGTTAACAGGGGGGTATTTTTAGGACCCCCGTAGGGCGAAGGTGAAAAAACTCCCGTAGGGCGAGGGTTAATCCTCGCCCTACGGGGTCCTAAAACGACCCCCCTGAGGTTTTTCTTGCATAACTATTTACACATGCAGCGCATCTTGCTGACATTTGTAGTAGCTGAGTATGCAACAATTATACGTGTGTTATAAAAATTGCATTTAAATTAATGGAGAAACTTGGGAGATAATGATGTTTTGATGACGTCATGTTGGTGGAAAACGATAAATGTTTGAAAAATCGTAGAAAACAGAGTCTTAAAGCAAATTGTGAACACAACGAAGCAAAGATATAAAATGTAATTTTCTTTAAAATGGTGATCTAGGATTTTCAACAAAAAAAAAATTATCCCTAAAATGAACAAAAACGTTTTTTTTTTAAATCACCACAAAGTCAAAATTTTCAAAGATGTTAAAAAGCGGATATATGTGAGAGAACTGAGTATGGAAAATACTCAAACCAAATTTCAAAGCAATATCTCTTTTTTTGACTAAGTGATGGCTCGCTAAGTGTAAGAAACTTATGACATCATTTTTTTAATTACTTTTTTGACCTTTTTTAACCAGATACGAATAAATAGTTACCTTTTATGTATTTCTGAGACAAAACTGGTCTAGGAACATGCCCTTTTATTTGCGTTTATCAATTTCTAATTTTGAGGTTTTCTGACAGAGCAAAATCGCTGTTCTGGACGTGGTCGATCGAGGTCATTCACTTGACCTGGAAGGTCACTCGTTGATCCTAAACCTAAAAATTGCATACCGTTAGATTCCACATGACAGGCAACATGTTGGTTATTACCGCGTTGCTCTATCTTGCTTGGGTTGGAAGTTAACAGGGGGTCTTTTTAGGACCCCCCCCCGTAGGGCGAGGGTGAAAAAAGCTTCCGTAGGGCGAGGGTTAATGTTGTCAAAAATCATGGGAAGCATCTCTCGATTGTGTGCGTTTGAAACCAAAAACAAGGGGTTTTCTGTAACAAATTTAGATGCTTGATTAGTTTCCCACTATAGTATACTATAGGAATCCTCCTTTACACATAGGTAAAGGAAGTTTAACTGACCACGTGACATGTCGCTGATATCTGGTACAGGCGGGCATGGCCAAAACAGCACAAAATAGTAAACTTCTATTTAAAAAAAGACAAACAAAATAAATAAGCACTAAATTCCTCACAATGGAGCCGGAAGACGGTCGCTTCTAAAAAGGTATGGGTTCAAATTAATCTAGTAACATTCTGTAAAAGGACTATAAATTTGTAATTGCAAACATGTTAAAACTATACAAAACTGAGTTAGTTATAGCGCTATCCCTCGCAGGTCGGGTCTGACTCTGTCGGCTCTGGCCTCTGTCAATGCCCTCAGACATCCCCGGAGAACAGATAGCGCGGTAGGTAGTTCCGATAACGCTGTCGGACCCTGCAGATCACCGACACGGGATTACTGAGGGCTGCTCCTGGGCGTAATAATTGACCAAA